>JAODAL010014446.1:0-87451 GCA_025379985.1 Phyllomedusa bahiana | reverse complement strand
ATAGTACTTGCAAAACCATGCTGCCTTTAGCCCAGATATAGGATTAGGTTTCCTCCACATGGAAAAGGAATAAGATGAAGACCTGCTCTAAAGGAGGGTTGGGGGCGGGGGGTCTCATCACAGTGGATGCACGTACAGTTAACAAAGGGGACTTTTGTTACAATTGGTTTCTAATAGAGCTGTACACTTGCAGTGTAGGCTGATGCAGAATAATAATGCATGTTATCCCCTCTGCTGTCTTGTCACGGGTTCTATTTGAATTGTTGAGCATAGCATGTTGTCACGCACAGTAGTGGGTCCTCCATGTCAGCCATGAGTTTTGATGTATGGTCTAGCCGAAGAGCAGAGCCTAAGGATTTACTGGTCTTTACTCTCAATCCCTGCAAGGGTGGGTTGGACTCTGCTGCAAAGGAACTTTTAAGTCATTACCCTCGACAATGCCACCCGCGATGATGGCTGCCATGCAAGTGTTATACAGCTGGGTTAAGCTGAGGCAGAATCAAATCACTAGTGAAAAGGGCAGAGAAGGCAGCAAATAATAGTAGTTGAGGTAACAGATACAGGGTCAGGGCAGACAGAGTTCAGGCGTAAGTGGATCAGGAAAGCCGAGGTCAATACCAGGAATCACAAGCAGGAATACAAGCCACAAGCAGGTAGACACACGACTAAGCACCAACAATCTGGCACCAAGGAGTTGGGGAGGAGTGCTTATATAGGAATAGGTCCCAGAGCATTGACTCTGGGAAAGCTCAGCGCTGCTCACTTGGCTTTTAAAGAAGGGTGGAGTTTATACGTGCACACACTAGGGAAGATACAGCAGTAGAAAGCCTTTGGACGGGGAAAAAAGAACGTCGGGAGCAGTGAGAGGGGACACAGGCAAATCAAGCCATGACAGTAACCCCCTTTTAAGGCCTCTTTTGTTCTGAGCTAGACATCTATAGAATCTGTGAATTAAATCCAGATCATTTATGTTCTGGACTGATTCCCATGACCTCTCCTTAGGACAAAATCCCTTCCAGTCAACCATGTAGTAGGGCCTATCTCTGGACTGCTTGATATCGAGAATGTCTTGGACTTCATAGAAATATCTGTAGTCATCACTGTGGGAGAAAAAACTAGATTGGAAGAAAAAAAAATAAAGAACCAGAGGTTTTAAAAGTGAGACATAAAAGACATCAGGAATCCAAAGAGAAGTCAGCAGAAGTAGCTTATAATAAACTGGGTTTAGTTGAAGAGTAGAAGGGGTCTAGATAACTTAAAACACAGAATTTTCAAATGAACAAATCTGGAGGACAGCCAAACTTGTCTCTAGGTTGAAATACCAGAGGAGGTCTGTTCTTTTTGTCTACCTGTGCCTTGCAATAGGGAATGGCTTGTAGAAGGGATAGGCGAGTGTCCTGCCAAATGCACTGGAAGCTATGAACTTATTGACTGCATAAACATCTGAGGAAGAAGGGACCAGAAGAAGTGGTTTTGGGTGTTGGCCATAGACTATGAAGAATGGAAAAGAGCCAGTGGACATTTCATAATGGCTGTTGTAGGAAAACTCAGCCCAAGGTAACAGATACGCCCAGTCATCTTAATGTGAGGTAGTTACCCAGAGCCTGGTTGACCCACTCCGCTTGACCATTGGTTTGAGGGTGGTATGCAGAAGAGAAGTCCAATTTAGCTTTAATTCAGTAGCATAAGACATGCCAAAACTTGGAAGTTAACCAGACCCCACAATCTACACAATATGTAAGAGCAGTCCATGAAGACAGGATGTGTGTCTAAAAAGTGCGAGGCCAACTGTGGCACCGAAGGCAAACTTGGAAGTGGGATATCATGGGAAATCTAAGTGAAATCGTATACTACAACCAAAATAACAGTTCAACTGGAAGAGGGTAAAATATATGTGAAAAAGACAATGGCAATTTGTGTCCAGGGAGTGTTGGGCATGGGAAGTGGTAACAGGTGACCTGCAGGTTTCTGACTAGGAACTTTGTTTTGGGCACAAACTAAACCGGTGGCTACAAAGTCCTTAATATCTTGAAGTAGAGTTGGCCACCAATAGTGCCTGGAGATGAAGCAAAGGGATTTACGAATTTTAGAATGGAGGTGTAGCCCCAGGACAAGACTTGTTTTCTCTGTGCTGGACAAACAAAAATCTTTCCAAGGGGAACTTGTCCAAGATGAATGGGAGCAGCAGAAACTAGATGTTCAGGAGAAATTATATGCTGAGGTTCAGCAACTTGGTCAGAGACATCTGATGACTTGGACAAAGCCTCTGCTCTGAAATTCTTCCCAGTGGGCTTGAAATATAACAAGAAGTTAAATTGAGAGAAGAACAGAGCCCCCCCAAGCTTGACATGGGTTTATTCATTGCACTGTCTTCTGGTAAAGAAGGTTCCTATGACACGGTGTCAAGCTCCCTCTAACAAATAGTACCACTCTTCTAATGCTAACTTGATGGCTAGCAGTTCATGGTCCCCAAAAATGTAGTTCCTCTCTGCGGGAAAAAAATTTCTTAGAAAAAAAACACAAATAACATTCTTACCTTTGTCATTTCTTTACGACAGAACTGCGCCAGCCCCAACCGAGGAGGCATAAGCTTCAAGCTAAAAAGGCCTCCAGGTCTTGTGATGCAAAAAGTATTGAGGGTGAAGGCTTTCTTCAAATAGTGAAAGTTGTCCTCACCCTCTGAAGCCACAGCTTGGGCTTGTTGTCCTTCTTGGTAAGATCAACAATAGGCGCTGCCATGGAGGAAAAATGACGGATAAACTGCTAGTAGTACTTTGTGAATTCCAAGAAGCGCTGGATAGCTTGAAGGCCCACAGGCTGAGGCCAATTGAGCACATCAGTCGTTTTCTCTGGATCCATTTGAAATCCTGAATTGGAAATAATGTAACCAAGGAAGTGCAGGCTGGTTTGCTCAAATAGACACTTGTGTAGTGTCACAGGGGTCGCGGGTCGCTGCCCCCGCGACCTCTTCCCCGCCGAGGGGGTTTCCTGGCGCGGCGGTGCGGCGGCCGCGACCACCCCTCTGCTGCCTCGGGCCCCCTCTCTTACCTGGCACGCTCGGTGAACGCCGCGCCTGCCTGCCCCGGGCGTCGCGCGCTGGCCGCCGTTAAAGGCCCGCGCCCCGGGTTTTTCCTAAATTTTAAAGGGGCCAGTGTCCCAAAAAGGGTTTTTGGGTCGGGCTGGCCCATTTAAGGTATCCGCCCCCGTACTTCCTCCCGTCTTTTGGGTTGTTTTTTTGGTGGTTAAGAGTATTGGAGTTCCGATTGATTCCCCCCCCCCGTTCCCCAGTCCGCTTGTACTTTTCCTGACCTGCCTTTTTCCCCGCCTGCCCTACCGTCTCCCCGTCTCTGACTACGAACCCTGCTGTGCCCTGCCCTTTCCCTGCCCCGATACGCCTCCGGATTACGTTTCTGTACCACGCTGTACCCCGGCCGCCATCGCAAGAAGTCACTCAGGGGGAACGCCCTGGTACCCTCACCCCGCAGAAAGTCCATCCCGCTTTGCGGCGGGCTCTGGTTGAAAACGGGGGCTACTTGACTTTCCCTGGCGTGGCTTAGCTTTATCGCTTGCTTGGGCCCAGGGATCCCTCCCCGTTACAGTCCCAGCGGGCCCATGGTTCCCCCAGGGTCCCCTCTGCCGGATCCCCGGGGAATCACTAAGCTGTGCCAGCAGGTCAACGCATCGACCAGCTTGCGGCCAAAAAATGCAGAAGGGGGCGACCGTCTCCCTCCATCGCTGCCCCCTTACCTGCATCCGTTGCCCGGCACCATTCTCTACCCCTTGGGTTCAGGACCCTCTGCTCTGCCACTCCCCTCCACCTAAAAAGGGCCCCAAAAGTGTCGGGGTTCAATCCGGTCCTCCACCTCGAAATGATGGGCCCAATTTCCCCCTCGAGCGAGAAAAGGTGCCCCTAATCAGCCTCTTGCGGGGAAAGAAGCCTTGGCTTGGGCTACGCCACTTGGGATCGAGGGGCCTTGACGGCGGACCTAAAAAAAGTTCCTCGGGGGTTCCGCCCCGTCTTCGGGGAACCCTCCGTATTCTTCGGCGGAAACCCCGCAGCGCTGCTCCGGCAAACGCAGGGCGACACCACAGTCGGTCAGTATTCGGGCAGTTTCGCACTCTCGCTTCGGGCTGACTGGAACAACAGCATTGGGGGGCGTTTTTGGGCCCACCCCTCTGGGGGGCAAATTAAGGACGAGTCGCCGCTGGGGGATTTATAGCTCCCTTGGATGGCCCAAAATCCATTTGGCCCCCCGGTGGATATTCGCTTGGGCCGAAGGAAAACAAGACTCCCCCTGCAACGGGAAACCGTCCGTCCCGCCGTTCCCTCATTTGGGGCTCCCAGTTCCAGCGTTACCTCTTCCTCCCCCACGGCCTCTGAAGGGGGGGGAAAATATGCGGGGTCGGAGAGCCCACCTGCCCCGGAGGAACGTTTCAGCGCGTCAAAGCAGCTCTGCCTTTGTGCGTTTTCTGGCCATTTCTTTGGGGGGACTGTCGGTTGCCGGGAAACTTCCCCCCTAGGGCTCTGGAGAGGCAACCCTGGGGTTTCAAACCCCTCCCCCCCGTCTGACCATGCCCGTACAATGGGGTGCTTCTCCCCAAAACCTTGAAAGGCCCCCGCCTTTATGACTAGGACGGCAGGAAACTTATAAGCCACAAACTTGGGCCCGGGTTTTCTTTTCTCCCGGTTGACCCCCGCTGCAGAAACCTATGTTCGTCTCCGGGTAGGGGCAAATGCCTTAAGACGCACCCGCCTCCGTAGGCCCCCCTCTTCTTGAAAATTTGGGGCTCT
Organism: Phyllomedusa bahiana; assembly: GCA_025379985.1. NCBI lineage: Eukaryota > Metazoa > Chordata > Amphibia > Anura > Hylidae > Phyllomedusa > Phyllomedusa bahiana. The sequence continues at coordinate 82,659 of JAODAL010014446.1, read as the reverse complement.
TCACAAGGAACGTTGCAAACTCTAGTCCTCCCCTCGATCCTCCTGGAAAATCCCTTCTGGGCCTCCCTTGGCTGCAGGACCAACCCCGATTTGGATTGGGGCACATGAAGTCAGGGGTTTTGGGGGTTTCCCCGCGTGTCTCTCTCGTTGCCGCAAAGCCGCAACTCGCTCCTCAAGTCTCTCCCGGAAGTCTCCAAACCCCTCCGGGTTTACCCTTCGCCTTACTGGGATTTGCCGATGTCTTTTTCTGAGGCCGGCTGAGCTCTTCCCCCAAACCCGGGCCTTAGTTTGTCCCATTGACCGCAACTGGCGTACTCTCCCAAGGCCGGGTTTACCCTCCTCCATCCCGGAAACTAAGGCGATGTTGAGTACTTTCAAGGGAACCCTCCGCAAAGGTTCATCCCGAATCCTCTCCCGGCTGGAGCCGGCTTCTTCTTCGGGGAGAAAAAAGGACGGGTCTCCCCGGCCCTGATCACTATCGGGGCCTATAAAATTACGTAAAAAAACCGCTAACCCCTTTCCCCTTTAATCTCCGAACTTTTTGAAAGCCTGCGTGGGGCGAAAATATTTTCTAAATGGATCAGCGGGGCCTAAATTTTAATCCGCATTGGGAAAGGGGACGAAAAGGGAAAAAGGCTTTAAAACACGGGACGGCATTTCGATATTTGGTTTAAAGCCATTCGGTTCGCAACGCACCCGGCATATTTCAGAACTTTGTTAATGGATCTTTCGGGACCCACCTATGTCTGTTAATCGTCTTCTTTTAGATATTTATCTTCTCCCCCCATCTCGAGACTCATCGCCCCATGTCCGCCATCCTCAGCGACTCCGCACTTTATCAGCTCTTTGCCAAGCCCGAAAAGTGCCTCTTTTAATTTCCAGCTTACCCTTCTTTGGGTACATCGTCTCTGATGAGGTCTCCGGGTGGATCCCTCCAAGTTTCCGCGGTGTTGTGTTTGGCCCCAACCGGTTGGGGGCCCTTGGGCCCTTAACGTTTTTGGGTTTTTCGAATTTTATAGGCCCAAATTTATCCCCCCCTTCTTACACTGGTGGCCCCCCTTTGGGGGCCCTGACTGGAAGAATGCCCTCCCCCAAATCCTGGCCCCCCGAGGCCCAGAAACCTTCAACCCCCTCAAAGCGAATTTGCTTCGGCTCCGGTCCTTTTGTCCAGACCCCAACTTCCCTTTATTCTGGGAAGTGGGCTTCGTCGCGGCCAGGTGCGGTCCTCCTCAAGATCCTCCCCTGGTAAATACATACCTGTGGGTTTTTTTTCCAAGACATTCTCTCCGGAGAAGAACTTCCCCTTGGGTGTGAATTTCTGGCCATTAACTGGCTCTTGAAAATGGCGTCCCCTACTGGGGGGGGCTGCACCCTATTTACATTTTCAAACCCCAAAGAACTCCCATTCTTCAGTCGGCTCAAAGCCTGAATCCCCGGGAAGCCCAGGTGGTCATTATTCTTTGCCCGTTTTGACTTCCGCCTACATTTTCGGGGTGCCGAAAAAAAAATCAGAGCTGATGCTCTATCCCGGTTTCCCCGGATACAGTGGTCTCGAGCCTTTCCCCCCCAGCACATTGTCCCCCCCGGAGCGATGTCACGGCTGCCCCGTGGACCCCCAGCCCTACCCCCCGGGAAGACGTATGTGGACCCCGCCTTGCGCCTTAGAAACCTTAGTGGGGGCACTTTTCATATGGTGGGCACCCGGGTTCAAGGCGCTTCAATTTTTATGATATTACGGGGGGCCTACCCTTGCTAGGACATGAGGGATTTGTTCCCAGCCTGCCCTCCTTGCCCGTTTAATAAGGTTCCTCCTCAAGCCCGCGGGTCTTCTTCAGCCGCCCCCGTGCCAGAAAAAACCCTGGACCCATGTCGCCATGGACTTCATTACGGACCTCCCGGACATGTTTATGGTGGGATTCTAGATCTGAATTCTGTTAAATAACACGGTTCTTAACTGTGATATTATCTGTAGTCGATGCAGGGTCATAGAGAACCATCTTCGTTTTCCACAAAGAAGAACTCAGTGCCAGCTGGAGAAGATGACTTGGAGATGAAGCCTTTTTCTAGATTTTCTTCAATGTAGGCTGACATAACCTCAGTTTTGGACAGGGATAAAGGGAACTCTACTCAAGGGGAGGACATGGCGATATATGGCCATGTGGCAGTAGGGTCTCAGCTTGCTTCTTGCAGAAGACATCCGCAAAGTCTTTATATGGTGATGGTAAGCAAGGAAGGCCAAGAGGTTGTTACTTGCTAAACAGTAGGTGCTGGCATTGAGAGCTCACTGGTTTTTAAACTGATGACCGGAGCAAGAAAATGCAACCACGGGAGGCTCATGAGAAGGAAACAGGTAGAATTCTGAAGCATGCAGAAAGACAGCTTGTCATGATTAAGGGCCCTGATGTACAGTGTTAATGGCTCAGTGTGGTACTGGATGAAAACCGCAAGCACTTCTCCATTAATGGAGGAGATTGAAAGAGACTTGCTCAGGTAGGTCAATGGCAATATTTGGACCAGGGAGGCATGGCTGAAGTTCCCTGCAGAGCCAGAATCTACAAAAAAAAAAAAAGGACGGGGGGAATGGTCCTAAGGCAGTCCCAAGGTCACAGCATGGTTCGACATTGAGAGGGAATTTTTCCTCGCCTTGCTCACCTCTCCCACTAACACTAGGTGCGTATTTCCCGACAGCCAGGCAAATCTTAAAAAGAATGCTCCTTACTACCACAATAAAGGTAAAAACTGAGGTGACGTTGCTTTGTGCATTCTTCCTCAGTCAGATGCATCCTCTCCACCTACAAGTTTTCATCACACTTAGCGACTAGTGGCGGCTGCACTGGTCTCTGAAAGATGTGGGCCAAACTTGGAGATCTATGTGGACGTAGCAAGTCATGTAGCTGGCGAATCTCATGCGGTCTCTCAGAAAAACGGATATCAATCCAGGTAGCTAACATAATGAGGTCACCAAGACTGGCGGGCAAGTCTTGCCCACCTCACTTGTCTTAAATATTGCCTGCAAGTCCCTCCCAGTCAGTGGCGATTAGGGCCTTGTTGTTTCCAATCAGGGTGCAGAAGGAGGCTTGGACTCCATTGCAAGGGAACTCCCAGGTTGCTTCCCCCATTGAGGTCACTCAAGTTGACGGCTATTGTGCAAGTGTGGTACAAGTGAGTTAGGCTGAGACATAGTCAGGTTAATAGTGAAAAGGTCAAGGCAGGTGGTAAACAATCATAGTTTGGTCGAGGTCACGAGTCAGGGCAGGCAGAATTCAGGCATAAACAGAACAGGAAAGCTAAGGTCAATACCAGAAAGCTCAAGCAGGAATACAAGCAACAAGCAGGTAGACGCACTAAAAAGCACCAACAATCTGACAGAGCAGAGGAACAGAAAGGTGACTTCTACTTCTAATAGAACTTCTTTTAGTATTTTACATTATTCTGACCTGTTTTTGAAAATGTAAGGACCAGACAACCACATTATTATATTTGAGTGGACATATAGAGGGACATGTATGAACGGGGCTGTGGCAGAAGTCTGGCATCGTTTCAGCCAGACGTCAGGGGCAGCCCCGTTCACGATAGTTCTAAATGTCCCTCACGCCAATATCAGGCGCACTACAGAGCGCAATCGGCACTTTGTAATGCACCTGATTTCGGGGGTGGGGGGAGGCGCACTAGAACCGTACAAAGCTACCTAGTTATAGGTCGCTCTGGCAATTCTAGACACGTCACTACTGGAACAGGTATACCACTTTCAAAGTGGTATACCTGAGCCAGAAATGTTGTCCTAGCGCTAGAATGCATCTGATTCATGATCCGCTGTAGAGTGGGTTCATAAATCAGGTGCACTCTAGGCTATTATTATGCGCATGAAATTTGGCATTTAAACGCCAAATTTCATACATGCTGCCCATAATAATTTTCTAAATCTAGAGCTAACACAACTCTTCAAAGTATTTTATCTGTCATCCAAACCTGACTTGGATATTGGCTTAGAACATCTTGACTTCTCTGCAGCAACTATTCTTGGAAAAGATTTTTCTCTTTTTCAGTATAAGTACATTTATCTGTTAAACTTATGTCTACAACCAATTAAAATGGATGGCATTTTCACATTATTGTTGTCATTTTATATTACTGTATATTTAGGGTTTTCACCTTAAACTTTGACTTCCTGGATCATAAAAAAGGCTAACCTGTTTTTTTTTCTTCTAATTATTCAAAGTTACACAAACTCTAAAGTTGAAAAGTTAAACATACTCATATTAAGGCTTTATTCACATTGTCATTTTCCTTTTCATTTTATTATTTTATCATTTTTATAGAAAATTGATATTAATGGAATTTTTTGATGGGGAATTCTATCTGTTGGCTTAAGTTATCCCTTGTTCCATTAGGTTTCTGTTCTTTTAGTGGATAGAATAATGTAGTCTGTAACGCTATTCTACTCAGTAAAATATATAGAATCCTGACATATCCTATTAAAGTCAGTACAATCCATGATATTACAGCTTCAATTAATGAAGGGCAGATGAATCATGATTCTATCATAAGGAAGATTTTTGCCAGTATGCTAAAATGTCATATTGATTATGAAGTTTTGCCTACTATAGTCAAATAAAAGATTGAACAATCATTAGCTTACTTTAGCTGCATGCCATCATATTATTATATATTATATAGATTGATATATTATATAGATTGATATATATATATATATACAGGGGCGTAACTAGAAATGGCAGGGCCCCATAGCAAACTTGGGCCCCCCCCCACTCACCCTCCTGGTCCCACACACGCCAGACCCATCCCGCGCACGTCCCACACACGCCAGACCCATCCCGCGCACGTCACACACACGCCAGACCCATCCCGCGCACGTCCCACACACGCCAGACCCATCCCGCGCACGTCCCACAAACGCCAGACCCATCCCGCGCACGTCCCACACACGCCAGACCCATCCCCGCCACCACCCACACACGCCAGACCCATCCCGCGCACGTCCCACACAAGCCAGACCCATCCCGCGCACGTCCCACACACGCCAGACGCATCCCGCGCACGTCCCACAAACGCCAGACCCATCCTGCGCACACGTCCCACAAACGCCAGACCCATCCCGCGCACGTCCCACACACGCCAGACCCATCCCGCGCACGTCCCACACACGCCAGACCCATCCCGCGCAAGTCCCACACACGCCAGACCCATCCCGCGCACGTCCCACACACGCCAGACCCATCCCGCGCACGTCCCACACACGCCAGACCCATCCCGCGCACGTCCCACACACGCCAGACCCATCCCGCGCACGTCCCACACACGCCAGACCCATCCCGCGCACGTCCCACACACGCCAGACACATGTTGCGCACGTCACACACACGCCAGACACATGTTGCGCACGTCCCACACGCCAGACACATGTTGCGCACGTCACACACACGCCAGACACATGTTGCGCACGTCACACACACGCCAGACACATGTTGCGCACGTCACACACACGCCAGACACATGTTGCGCACGTCCCACACACGCTAGACACATGTTGCGCACGTCACACACATGCTGATATTAATGGATTGCGATTCTTTGTTTACACAATAGATTTTACTTTATGTTTTTATTCTGAAAACTTCACCTTCTTCACCTTGCACTAAGTACTGGTCACTTATGTAACTATTACATACACATCACAGTCACCAAGACACACATATATACATACACACCCAGATATATATTCATACACACATCACACACACATCAATGCATACAATCACATACACACAGTTACCTGTTTGCTTTGCAGCCCTCAGGCAGTCCAGGGTCTCAGGAAGACACTCTGGGGAAGGAGAAGCTGCTCCCAGCCGGCAGTGCAGACGCCCCTCCTCCCCCTGTCCTGACCCTGCACACAGCAGCTGAAGGAGCTGCTGGGGGTGGGGGAGGTGGGGCTGCTGGGGGGGAAGCTCCGTGGAGCTGTGCGGGGATCCTGCTGTTTCTTTATGTTATGACCCTGGGGGCCCGGCAGGAAGTTTCTGTTTGTTGCCGGCCAGGCCCCCAGGGAGTGCGGGCCCTGCTGTGGTCGAGAAACTGTAAGTACTGCTCCTCTCCTCCACCCTGCAACCAGACCTGCCTTTGAACGCTCGGGCCAGGGGGCCCGGAGTTTCAAAGGCAGCTCCGCGCCAGCCGGCAGTGTACTGTTATGTTCACAGCCGGCGACTACCGGGGTAGCAGATGTATTAGAAGCTTCCCCGGGCCCCCTAAGAGCACGGGCCCCGGAGCACCTGCTACGTTTGCTACCCCTGTAGTTACGCCTGTGATATCTATATATATATATATATATATATATATATACAGACCATCAGGTCCTGGTAGGCTATAACAGGTATCTGGAGCCACGCTGCCTACAGTGCAACTCACAGCTGCTGGAGGGGGAGGATTCATAGACCTAACAGGATAAACAAAAAGTTCCTTACAGTTGCTCAATTGGGTTCAAGTTTGGAAAATTAGGGGGCCAGGATAGTACTTGGAAGTCTTGATCATGCTTTTCCAACCATTGTCAGACATTGCCAGCCATGTGACATTGCATTGTCTTGCTGGAAGATTCCATCTTCCCTAGGGAAGACAATCAACGTGTATGGGTGTAGCTGATCTGCACCCACATTGGTTGAGAGTACTCTCCAAATTGATGATTGGGCCCAGAAAGTGACATGAAAAGATTCCACAGACCATAATGTTGACACTGCCAGCTTGTTTTCTTTCAGCAGTGTTTGCAGATTGTTTGTTTTCTGAAGTTTCTCACTTGACATGCCAACTTCCATCAGTTTGATTAAGGAGAAATTGTGACTGATTGGAGAAGCCAACCCTTTGACAATCAACAGTGGGCCAATTCCAAAACTGCCATGGAATTTGAAGCCTTTTCTGGTAATACAACTTGGATAGGAGGGGTTCAGTGTCCAACTGTCTGCTTCAGAGCCCATACACAGTAGGGTTTGCTATTGTTTTTATAAAAACACATCAGCTAGCCCCCTGGTTAATTTAAGAGGTTTGCTTGCTGTAACAAGTTGGTCCACCCTTGTGCACCTTTATACATATAGTAATAGAATGTATTAACGTTTTTACTTGTAAGACGTTTCTTATAAAGGTGCAGTATCTCTGCATTTCCTATTCATACATTTTTATATTTTACTTTTTCAAACAGTCATCTTCTATTCCATTAGGTAATTTTAACCACCATATGCTGTACTCTAACTATAGGGTGAGTCAACAGTTCCAAGACACCCTTTTGTTTCAGAATCAAAAGGGAAAATAACTGATCTGAATACCCCAACAAGTAATCTTTTAGGCTATATCTGGAACAAGGCTGCCATCTTGAAAGCCACCATTTTTATTGAGGGTAAGATTTTCCAATGGGAAGGTAGTCAGGTGTGGAATTAGGTGTGGAAATTATCTTTGTTCCAATTAAATGCCTCCTCCGAATTATATTATTATCATTATTGCTGCCGACAGCCGGAGCTCGAGAAATATGACCCACACTTTCCGTTTGGGACAAGAATCTGCTTTAATCACAGTAAATTACATTCCAATAGAACTTTTTAATCACATGACTATCTTATCACTACATGATTGGTTAATTGATGGTCGCTAAGAGACAAGTTATAATTTGCATGTACGTATGAAGCATATGACACATTCCCAAACTCTCCTCTGTATCATCTGGGGGGAGGAGGAAGGCCTTGAATCTCTTGCTTCTGGCCGACACTGCATCTGTCTCAAGGAAAGCTGTGTGAGAGATATCTGATAGTTTGATAAGGATGTATAGCAGTAAAAGCAGTTTAAACAAACTATCTGATAAGCTTAATAAGAATGTAATGATGAAACAGACTTTTGATGTTTTTTTCCTTAAATTACCAACTTGACAATATAACGTATCAAAAAAAATGGAATTGTCTCTGAAATTGAATGCCACAATCATATTTGCAATAACTCTTCTTATGTGTTAAAAAGTTAAAAAGTTATCAACACAGAAATTTGCAACAACAACAACAGCTACTTGATATGTTCATTCCTGCTACTGGACACAAAGCTGAAGGCAATAGATCCAATGAATATGCACCAGCATTAGAATGTTCTGTGTTGATAATTTTTGAGCCACAAAAGATATTGCAAATCTCAATTTGGTAATCAATTTCTTGGACAATTCCGGTATTCTTTGATATGCTTCATGACTACCCTTATATTGAAAAAACTTACTCTTGATCCTGCTTTACAGATGGTGGCCATATTCTGGACATTGCCTTAAGAATAAGTCCCCCCGCATATTACTTGTTGGGATATTCAGACATGTCAGTTTTTCTTTAGTTTCTGAAATAAAAGGGTGTCCTGCTACTTTTGATTTACCTTCTATAATAAATTCCCATTCCTTTGAAGGCAGGCTGTAAGTAGTCTTTAGTCACTATTTAGAGTTTACCGTAATTCCTGACATGTGACATTACAGTACACCATGTGCGACATGTATGAATTTGGCATTAACTCTCTTGTTCTAACTGGCTTATTTTTAGTGTAGAAGGCGCCTGAATGTTTTGAAAGTGTCGTATGTGGGTTCATAAATCCAGCATGTGGTATGCGTTGCAAAGCATATTTTAGGCACGTTTAAAAGTGTTTTGTCTGGTGCAAAATGCGGCAAATTTTGGTATACGACTGTTCATAGATCTATAGAAAAGGGCTTCGACAGGTTTTTTTGCCCAAAACACACCCGAAAATTGCCACAGTCCCATTCATACATGTAGCCCCAAATTCCAATAGTCTATCACACCAGTTTTTGTCACTTAATAGAAAAACATTCTGTATATTCTTCTCATAAAAAGAAAAAAAATACATCTAAATATATTTGTACAATGCCCAGTTAAATTAAATATCATATCACTTCTCACAGATAGTTTACCTTGGCATCTCAAAGATTTTCAAAATGTTTAAAAATCCATTTTGCAAATTGATTTTAGGCTTCCCATAATACCTCTGTCTTAATTTAGTCCCCTTTGTTGCGGAAAATGAACGGATAGTTAACAATGTTTGTGTACTACTAAACACTGTGGAAAAGTATATGAAAATCACGATTTTGTAGCCATCCCTGTTTTCTTTTAAAATATTTCACCAAATTATATTTTCTGAATATTCCAGCATTTTAGCAATTGCTGTTCTAAGTATTGTTCTTTTCTTCTCACAAAGGCCAACCCTGTGCAATCTTCAAACCTCCAGGGATGTTTTTGATCCTAGGGTTTCTAGGATTGTATTTGACATATACTCTGCAAGCTCTGCAGATTTATATTTTTTTCTGGGAGACCTATCAAAGGGATATTTTTATTTTGTAACTTATTTTAATGGAAATCAGAATTTTCTCTTTGAAAATGAGTCCCTCTAGTTAGATCACAACGGAGTACTTTTCCAATCTTATCCTCCAAAGTCACCATATCACTCAGTCTTTATTCATGAGATTGTAAGTATTTTTTCAGATCCTTAAAATTTTGTATTACCTGTTTTTATAAGTGATGATGGAAGAATTTCTTCTGCAAATTTTTGTTGTGTTGTATTTATAGTAGAGACTTTGCTCAAAGAAGATTGCTGCTTACAGCTACCTGGGGATCTTAAATCTATTTTAGTCCCTTTTAAAAGAAAAATTGCTGTTACTCATTTGGCCAGTTTAATGGGGACAGAGGAAAAGCAAATAAAAGGTAGGCAGAATAAACAAATTCCCCTAGCAAAGTGCAAGTACTGAAGCAACTTATATTCATACTGCAAGAGTGCATCGAATGGTGTCATTTCAAGAAGGAAGACAAGGTAGGAAGCAGGCAAAGGCAAGTAATAGCTGAGGAAGAGGCCTAGAGGCAGTAACACTGATAACCCTGCCAAATGCATGTATAAGGGGGTGTACTAAGATGGTGTACCTTGCTATTTACCTAAATGTGTTCAAACATCCTGTTTATGTTAATAGCTTAATATTTCAATAGGATTTGAAATGTTGTGTTATTATTAATTTTGATATTAGTACAATTATTTTTATTTGCCAAATACTAGAATGAGAGAGAGAATCGTTTAAGGCATTTTTATTACTTTATGCAAAGTTTATATGTTTATATATGCTAGAATTACTATGCCTTTAAACAATTTGGACAGCCCATATGACGATGTCATGTCTTTGGGAAATTCTGATTTATTTCTTCTGGTTTATTGGTAACATCTGAGTTAGAGACACACCTGTGGATGTATTCTAATTCCCACCAGAAACACACCGCTTCTGTGTGTAACATCATGGGAAAGTCTAAAGAAATCAGCCAAGGTATTAGGAAGAGAACTGTGGACTTGCACAAGTCTGGATCATCCTTGGATGCAATTTGCAGATACCTGAAGGTGCCCCGTTCATCTGTACAAACAATTAAATGCAAGTACAAAGAAGATGGGAATGTCCTGCCATCATACCACTCAGGAAAGAGACAGGTTCTTTGTTTCATAGATGAACGTGCTTTGGTCCGGTGTGCATATCAACCGAAGAACAAAAGCAAAAGACCTTTTGTAGATGCTGGTAGAAGCTTGTAAGATTGTAACATGATCTGCAGTGAAATAAGTACTGTTTCAACATAGACTGAAAGGCAACTCTGACAGGCAGAAGCCATTACTCCAAAAGAAACATATAAAAGCCAGATTAATGTTTGCAAATGCACACAGAGACAAAGACCTACATTTTTGGAGACATATCCTGTGGTCTGTCGAAAATAAAATTGAACTATTTGGCCTTAATGACCATCGTTCTGTTTATAGGAAAAAGAGAGAAGCTTGGAAGCCTAAGAACCCCATCCCAACTGTAAAACAAAAGGGGTGGCAGCATCATGTTGTGGGGTTGTTTTGCTACTGGAGGGACTGATGCACTTCACAAGATAGATGACATCATGAGGAAGGAAGATTATGAGGCAATACTAAAGCAACATCTCAAGACATCAGCGAGGAAGTTAAAGCTTGGGTGAAAATGGGTTTTCCAAATGGACAATGACCCAAAGCATACTGCCAAACTGGTTACAAAGTGGTTTAAGGAGAACCAAATACATTTTTGGAGTGGCTATCACAAAGCCCTGTTCTATTTAAGGGACCAGCTGAAATGGCAGTTGGAAGCAAGGCGACCTACAAACATGGCTCAGTTACACCAGTTATGTCAGGAGAAATGTGCCAAAATTCCTACCAACTATTGTGAGAAGCTTGTGGTAGGATATCCAAAATGTTTGACCCAAGTCATACAGTTTAAGGGCAATGCTACCAAATACTAATGAAATGTATGTAAACTTTAGAATTTACAGAAAGTAATAAAAATGCTTTAAAATTATTTCTCTCTCATTATTCTATCATTGGGCAAATATAAATAATTTTGGTAATCCTAATTGACCTAAAATGGGTAAGGTTTATTCTGATTTCATGTCAGATAGTGAGAAATACATGCATACAGTTGTATGAAAAGTATTCAGACCCCTTTACATTTTTCTTTTTTTTTTTCATTGCAGCCATTTGATAAGATTAAAAAAGTTAATTTTTTTGCTGATTAATGTACACTCTGCACCTTATCTTGAAAGGAAAAAAAAAACAGAAATGTAGATATTTTTTTCAAATTTATTAAACAAAAAAACTGAAATATCACATGGTCTTAAGTATTCAGACCCTTTGCTCAGTATTGAGTAGAAGCACCCTATTGAGCTAGTACAGCCATGAGTCTTCTTGTGAATGATGCAACAAGTTTTTCACACCTGGATTTTGGGATCCTCTGCCATTTTTCCTTGCAGATCATCTCCATTTCCCTCAGGTTGGATGGTGGACAGCCATTTTCAAGTCTCTCCAGAGATGCTCAATTGGGTTTAGGCCAGGGCTCTGGCTGGCCAGTCAAGAATGGCCACAGAGTTGTTCTGAAGCCACTTTTTTGTTATTTTAGCTGTGTGCTTATGGTCATTGTCTTGTTGGAAGACAAACCTTCGGCCCAGTCTGTAGTCCAAAGCACTCTGGAAGAGGTTTTCATCCAGGATACCCCCATAGCATGATGCTGCCACCACCATGTTTCACTGTTGGGCAGGTGATGAGCAGTGCCTGGTTTTCTCCACACATGCCGCTTACAATTAACACCAAAAAGTTCAATGTTTGTCACATCAGACCAGAGAATATTATTTCCCATAGTCTCGGAGTCCTTTATGTGTTTTTTTGCAGACTGTATGCGCGCTTTCATATGTCTTGCACTGAGGAGAGGCTTCTGTCGGCACACTCTGCCATAAAGCCCCAACTGGTGGGGTAGTGATAGTTGACTTTGTGGAACTTTCTCCAATCTCCCTACCGCATCTCTGGAGCTCAGCCACAGTGATCTTGGGGTTCTTCTTTACCTCTCTCACCAAGGCTCTTCCCCCACGATTGCTTAGTTTGGCTGGATGGCCTGGTCGAGGAAGAATTGTGGTCGTCTCAAACGTCTTCCATTTTAGGATTATGGAGGCCACTGTGTTCTTAGGAACCTTGAGTGCTGCAGAAATTCTTTTGTAACCTTGGCCAGATCTGTGCCTTGCCACAGTTCTGTTTCTGAGCTCATTGGGCAGTTCTTTAGACCTCATGATTCTCATGTGCTCTGACATGCACTGTGAGCTGTGAGGTATTATATAGACAGGTTTGTGCATTTCCTAATCAAGTCTAATTAGTTTAATTAAACACAGCTGGACTCTAATGAAGGAGTAGAACCATCTGAAGGAGGATCAGAAGGAAATGGACAGCATGTGAGTTAAATATGAGTGTCACGGCAAAGAGTCTGAATACTTAAGACCATGTGATATTTCAGATTTTTTTTGTTTAATAAATGTGCAAAAATATCTCTTCATATCTCTCTCATTCTTGACTGGCCAGCAAGAGCCCTGTCCTAAACCCATTTGAGTAGTTAGGTCCCAATTAGGTAGTCAGCCCTCAGGTAGGTAAGTAGTTAGGTTGTAGGTAGGCCCCAGGTAGCTTAGTAGGCTGTCGGTAGACCCCAGCTAGGTAGGTAGGTAGTAGTTGGGCCCCAGGTATCTAGGTAGATAGGCTATAGGTGGGGCCTACATAGGTAAATAGGCTATAGGGGCCCCAAATAGGCTGGCAGACTTTAGGTAGGCTATATAGGCCATATAGGTAGGCAAGCAGGGTTTAGGTAGGGTATAGGGACCATATAGGTAGTCAAGTAGGGTTTAGGTAGCTATAGGGGGCTATGTACATTGGCAGGAGAGTGTAGGTAGATTTAGGAGCCATATAGGTAGGCAGAATTTAAGTAGCTATAGGTGGCTCGGTACAGAGGGCCCGGGTGTTCAGAGGCAAGATGTGCTGGACCCCGCAGCTCTGCCTCACCAGCAGTGAACTGTTATGTTCATTGCCGGCGGGAGCAGGAGCAGAACTATTGGGGTAGCAAAAGCACTAGCAGCTGCCACGGGGCCCAAGCCCTTAGGCCCCTGGGCAGTTGCTATGTCTGCAACCATGGTAGTTATGACCCTGATCTTATTGTTATGGCTTACAGGGGCAGTGAATGCCAACTGTGTATTTTCAGTTGGCCGTATTCCTGAATAGGATATTTATTTGCAAATACTGTTTTTAAGGCTTCAGGGTATGTATTTATTGTTTTATATCACTATTCATACATTATACTTTAGGTGGCTATTAATGAACAATTATAATTGATATTTTTACTAAGGGTGGAAATAATCACTACCAGGATTTTACTAAACTATGTGGCACAAATATGCATATACAGTAAAAATGTAATTCTTAATATCCAAAAGCAGTTAAAACAAGAACTTTATTTATTGCCAATAATAAATAGAGGCAATACAGTGTAGCAATTAATATCTAGTTAAAAAATACATTTTATACAGTTGTTATATTTGTTCATCTGGTACTGATCAACACTTTTTGAAAAACTGACGCCAAATTTATATTACATTGTATTTATATCAGTGATTGACCTTAAAAGAATGTAAAATCATGCAAAAAATATGCTGATTAGGACTATTATAATTTATTTTTATATATCAGTATTACAATGATAAATATATCTTATTGAAAAAGTAACACCGCATTCTAGCAGATTTCATTTTACCTTCCTCTTCATAAAAAATTTGCAATCGATTGATTGACTGTTTTTAAATATGTTAAACATGTTAAGAAACTTTCTCCAAAATCTTTCCATAGTAAATAGGGATAAGAGGGAGGTCTTATATCAATACTTCAGAAAATGGCATGAAAGGGAGAGGTGGAAGTGGGGGGGCGACATTTAGGCTATGTTCACACGGTGTAATTGCGGGGCGTAATCACCCCCCCCCCCGGGCACCAGTAACAGGCGTGGCGAGTGGTGGATTTTCACCGCTCGTAATTGTCAAGTCACTTATCGCCTCTCGGGGAGCACTGTGGATTAACATAATGGGGGGGACATTTTTCACCCCGTATTTAGCGCAGTATGGTGCAAAATACGGGGTGAGATACGTTCCAGTTTAAGCCGTGTGAACATAGCCTTATGGTGACATGCATGAAATTTGGCGTGTGAACAACAAATTTCATGCGCAAACTAATGGCATAGAATGTGCCTAATTTATTAATGCAGTCCAACAAAGAAAATGGATGGATTGGCACCAGCGACAGATTGGGTAAAATCCAAGTAATTTATTAGAAAATATTAAAATAGCCACAAAAAAGCCACATAGAAGGACACAACATGTGCAAACACAAACTGTCAGAGGGGTGGACGGCTGACGTGTTTCGGGCTGGTTTCAGCCCTTAGTCATAGCTGTAGGGTAAAGAATCAACTGCCCTCTTATAGTGAACAAACCCACACTTTTTCAGCCTTTAGTACAAAGGGTACCGGGTTACCTAAGGGATACCAAAGATGTGCTAAAAAATTTACAACACAAAAAATGGTCAGATCAGATGTGCTGGCTCACCTGTGACATCGAATCGCTGTATACCAGCATACCACACCAGGTAGCCTTATTAGCATTACAGTTCCATCTTGAAACCCATAGTGCATATAGCAAAGACCTTATACTTTTTATTCTTATGGTCACAGATTTTCTAATGCACCACAATTATTTCTCTTACAATAACGTTGTATACCTTCAAACTAGGGGGGTCTCAATGGGCGCAAAATATTCTCCATCTCTTGCCAATCTTACGGTCTCCTGGTGGGAAACGCAATACATTTTCTCTGAAACTAATCCCTTTGTTCATGACATTGAATGGTACAGCAGGTACATCGATGACCTCCTCCTTGTTTGGGGGGGACAATGTACCTGCCGTACATGAGTTCATTCACTACCTCAATAATAATCCCCTCAATCTCAGGTTTACCCACGACATACAGAATGTCACTACAACATTCTTGGACCTAGAACTCACAGGGCTGCCAGGTCAAACCATACTTACCCAAACCTATCGTAAAACCACAAGTGGGAACACGATTTTACATTTCAAACATTTCCACATGAGACATACAAAACAGGCTATTCCAGTAGGTGAATACATCAGAGCCAAAAGAAATTGCAGCCTTCCTTCTAGTTTCCAAGTAGAAAAGGGGATTATTAACCAAAGTCTCAAATCGAGGGGTTACCCAGACTGGACACTTAAAAGTGCTTCTAAAATTGTAGAAAAACGCACCAGGGAAGACTTACTGGCCACCAAACCTGTACACAAAAAGAGCCAAATAGGTGATGCAAACGTAGATAAATTGGTGCTAGTATTAGACCATAGCCATCAGTTTGCAACCATTAAACAAGTAATCTTGAAGTATTTACCTTTTCTACAGGAGGATGAAATCATGGATTCTATCTTACATAATGGTTGCCAAATCGTGGCAAGAAAGTCCAAAACAATTGATGATTTCTTATCGCCCAATCGTTTGTCCAATACCACCAATAAACCTTCCTGGCTACGCCATAAAGGCTTTTTTAAATGTGGGTCTTATCCTTGCAAGACTTGCAATTTTGTTTCTCCTACTCACAACTTCCAAAATTCTGATTCCTCTCATTCCTACAGCATTAAAAGTTATATGAATTGCAATTCTCACCATGTGGTTTATCTCCTCATCTGTACCCTTTGTAATCTTATTTATGTGGGCAGTACTATCAGAAGATTAAAAACCCGTTTCCTAGAACATCTCAGTGATATATCTAATACCAGAAAATCTAACAAATCCAACGTAGCACAACACTGTATAGACAAGCATGAATCTCAAACACAGGGTTTAAAAGTGATAGCTATAGAAAATGTACGCAAAGCCATACGGGGAGGTGATGGGGAATATCGTTTGCGGGATAGAGAGGCTTACTGGATTCTGGTTCTTAACAGCATCTTTCCGAAAGGACTCAATATGCGCAGGGATGTTATGTATCATTTGTAGTTCTTGTGTCTCTTTTGGATATCATTTACATATATTTATTTGTACTGCAATAATTTTTGATTCCCTTCTTCTTTTTTAGTGTCATTCATTATATTATTTCATTCTTTATAGTTTTCTACTCATTTTACATGTTTGCTTTCATCTCATTTTTTCGGTTTATGTATGGTTAAATTACCTCTCTGTCTTATATTATGGAACTATGAGAAAATAATTCCTCTATTTATTAGTATATGTAAGCAGTTTTGTTTATTCCATTCATGTTTCTATTCCTATAAACCATCTGCGTTGCCATGACAACGCGTCGTCAGCCCATCCGGACATCGGACAGTGTTGCGCCCAGTGGAACATATGTATTGTTCCACATGTGCATCTCTTATTCACGGCCCCCATTCGTGTTACTTCTCTGGGTTGGGATGCAGTGCATGTTCCATTTGCCGTGCGTCTCACCTAGGTAGCACACGTCCGGGTGCCGTCATTTCTGGTTACGCAACTTCCGGTTATTGGAACGCAAGCTATGCTTGCATATACTTCCAGTTTCCGGTCTGACGGACTGAACGATCATGCTTGGCAACAGCGCACCATCTGCAAACTTGTTCTCTCAGGTGTGTATGATTATGTTTAATTATGTGTATTTTGTGGGTTTCTGCACTATAAGAGGGCAGTTGATTCTTTACCCTACAGCTATGACTAAGGGCTGAAACCAGCCCGAAACGCGACAGCCGTCCACCCCTCTGACAGTTTGTGTTTGCACACGTTGTGTCCTTCTATGTGGGTTTTTTGTGTCTATTTTAATATTTTGTAATAAATTACTTGGATTTTACTCAAACTTTCGCTGGTGTCAATCCATCCATTTTCTATGTTGGAATGCAATAATATGGCGTGTCATGGGCGCGGATTGAGGCACGGCATTACCACAAGTCTATTAGACTGAAAATGCTAAGGTGAGCTGCCTTTTTCTTCTATTTTCCTAATTTATTAACCCGCTCTACAGCGGGTCATAAATCAGGCGTATTCTAGTGCTAGGGTGACATTTCTGGCTCAGGTATACCACTTTGAAAGTGGAATACCTGTTTCAGCTGTAATGCGCCTACAAATACCATAGCTAAGCTATAAATATGCAGCTTCGCTACGTTTCTAGTGCGCCCTGCCCCCGCCTCCTGCACGCCCCCGAGATCGAGCGCATTTCAAAGCACCATGTAATGCACCCGTGAATGGCGTGTGGGAGATTTAAACATGTATGAACAGGGCTGTGCCAGATATCTAGTGCAGCCCCTTTCATATATGTCGCCCTTAATTTCTTCATAGGATGCAGCACCTTTGACACTTTTAAAAAACTTGGGAGAAGGACAATAATCAAATTAGAAATGAAACTTATAATTGAACTGTATCTGTTGTTTTTTTTTAATCTTTCACCGTTCAAGTAGTATGTCCTGTTTGAGTGGATTGAACAAGAATGAGAAGGGTAAACCTTTCTTCCTTTCCCTGGCTTATAATATAAAAAGATCTACAACATGGCAGGGACTCTCTCTTTTTGTCATGTGGTTGACACCAAAAAGGGCCCTTATTTTAAGGTGGTGGTGGGCTATACTTGCGGTTTTAGGCCCCATCCCCTCCAGAGCCAAAGGTTTAGGTTTTTGTTAACAGGTCTGAAAGGTTTTTGAGGGTTTTAGGGCTGGTGCCGCTAAAAATTTTGGGTTTCCCCAGATAATATTTTGCGGTTTGTGCCCCTGATTAACAATTTTCCAAAGGGCTATGTTTTTTGGGTATGTTAAAATTGCAATGTCCTGAGTAATTTTTAATTAAAAAACCCCCATATACTTTCGAAGGGGAAGCTAAATGAAGAGAGGAGATCGGGATTTTGGGGGTGATCTTTCTCGTGCTTTTTTCCTTTAAATTCTTTATGTTTTCCCTGTTTTAAATTTGGTGTTTAATAAAGTACCGGGTTTAGAACTTTTATTTTGTTATGTTTTATCTTGTTATATTTAAATAAAGTTTTTGAATAAGGAAAAAGATTACAAATTTTGGGCCCCAAAATTTGGGGATCTAAAAAAATTAAATTTGGTCCCTTGTCCGGGGAGAGGGATATGCATGTAAATTCTTTTGGCAATAATTTTTTATTTTTTTGCAGAAAGGGTTTGGGTTTGTCCCCTTTTTATTCCCCTTTTAAAATTGGAAATTTTGGGGGACATGGTAAAAAACCGGTCTAGGTCATTTTCTTTAGTTTTGCCCATAAAAACCATTAAAACTACCCTTTTCCCATTTATATAGGTTGAAAAAATTTAAAAAGGGGCCTTTTGATTCTTTTGCTACCCGGCAACAAGGTCGTCTTAAAACCTAGACAGTTTTCTTACATGGGGCCCCTTTGTTTTTTATAACTTATTTAAAATTTGGGTTTGCCCTATTTATGCCTGTGATACAGAGGGAAAAATGTAATAGCTAAAAAATGACATGTAGGAACCAGTTTCATTGAATTGAAAGGGGGATCCGGGAAGAATTTGCCCCCCCAAAAAAAACCCTGGTTTTAAAGCTAGGGGGAAAATATACCTTAGATGGGGAATTTTCTAAATTTTGAGATGGGATAATGGGTAGGATGGGTTTTCCTTTTTTATTACTTTTCCCATTTATAAACTAAAAATTACTATAACTTTTGGGCTAAAAAAGGGCCCCAAAGCCTGTAAAAATTTCCCCTTTGCTCTCTGTGGGGAAAAAACAAAAAACAGTATTGAAAGATGGGAGTAACAAAATTTAGGGTTGACCCGAAAATTTTGGCTATCGACTTTCGGGGGGTAGTCGATATTTCGGCCACCTTTGAAAAGGGTTTTTTTTTCGATAGTGAGCAGTGATTATGACCGATGCCCTTTAAAAAGTCTAGGGTTTGAGAGCAATAACCTTCATTCTTACCCCCAAACGGGGCTGGGAAAAAGGCGGGAAATTAAAAGCCCAACAGTAAAAAATGGATACCTGCTATTTTTTAGGGCCCCAAACTTTTAAAGGCTAAAAAAGCCACAAAAAAAAAAGTCAAACACCATTCACTTCCCGGGTCTTGTCCCAGCATGGCCCCTTAAAACCCTGCACCCCCCCAAAAATTTAAAAAAAGTCCGGGGGGGGCCAGTATTATTTAAAACCATCATTTTACTTAAAAGGGGAATTGAAAATTGCCCTGGAATGCAGCTTAAGCCCAAAAACCCCACATTTAAAAAAAGTCCCAAAAAAGGGAAAAGCTTTAAACCCCACTATTTTATTTTTCATGGAATTGACTCCCCCTTTTTCGGGGCCCACAGAAAGGGGCCCCCAAAACCCTCCATGACCCAGATTAAAAAAGTCCCCCGGAAAAGGAGTTTTCAACCACCATTTTAGTTTCATGGAAAATTTGATTTAGAATGCCGGGAAACCGCATTATGCCCAAAAATGTTTGCCCCCCAGATTAAAAAATCCCAAAAAAAAGGAGTTTTCAACCCCCAATTTTAGTTAAACTGGACTTGAAAAACCCCTGCCCTGGACCGCAGCATGCTTTAAATGTTTTCCCCACGTTTAAAAAATTCCCGGGAAAAAAGGAGTCTTTCAACCCCATTTTAGTTAAAAGGGGACTTTTTGACTTTTCCCTTTTCCTGGACCCATTTATGCCCTTTTAAAATTTGTTGCCCCCCAGTTTAAAAAAGTCCCGGGGAAAAAAGGGGGTCTTTGAAACCCAAATTTTTAGTTGAAGGGGAACTGACTAAATTGTCCTGTCCCGCAAAATTACCTTTAAAAACCTGTCTGACCCCAGTTTAAAAAGTCCCCAGAAAATGGAGTCTTTCCCCCCCATTTCAGTTGAACGGACATTTTAAGCCCCCGCCCTGGGAACATTTATGACCTTTAAAACCCTTTTGGGAACCCCTTGAAAACAAAGTGGGGGAAAAAGGGAGTCTTTCCCCAACCATTTTAGTTGAATGGAATTGACTGGGAACTTTTCCGGGACCGCAGTTTTTGCCCTTTTTAAACCTGTCTGACCCCAGTTAAAAAAGTGGGGGGGAAAAAGGGTCTTTCAACCCCCCTTTTTTATTTTAAACGGGAAATTTTTGGGTTTTAAACCCTGTCCTGTTCCCCAAACAGAATGCCCGGGGCCCGGGAGAAACGGGGGTTTGGGGGTGCGGGGGGCCCCGGTGGCTCTGTAAATTATTAAAAAGGGGTTTAAAAAATGCCCTAATGACGCAGCAAGGAAAAACTGTGTTCAAAGGAGGCGGAAGCGGAAGTGTGGGGAACTCCACCCTTTTCCCTCAGTACACAGTAAAGGGCCCGGGTACCCGGTTCCCCCTTTTAAAAGGGGAGTGCAGCCAATTTTGAGCTTTTTTTGGAAAATATGGGGGGTTAACGCTCCTTTTCCCCCCCAAGGTGCCCTTTTTTTTGGCTTTCTTTTTTCTTTTTATCAACGTGGGGAGGAAATTGCTCTGTTCTTTTTTTTCTCTGTTGCCCCCCATACCCCAAATGCCCTCGAAAAACCTACAATTGGGCCCGGTTTTCCTGACCCCCCTTTTTACAATTTCAGGGGGAAATTTTTTTCCCAAACTTTTTTGTAATGCAAGTTTTTTTAGTTTTTTAATTCTAGGAAAAAAAAATTTTTTAAAATAGGATGGAATCCCACCCATGTCTTTGTTTCTTTTTTTTTTTTTAATTTTGAAATTAAAAGGGGTTTGGGTTCAAAAAGGGGTTTTGATAGTATTTTTAAAGATCTTGCAAAAAAAAAGGGGTTCATTTTCCCAATTGTGCCATTAACAGGCCCTCCCCTTTTCCCTGTTTTGACACCCGGGGGAAAAATTCCCCCTTGGCCTTTGACAATTGTGAAGAAAAATGTCTGTTAAAAAAACAAACAGTTTTTTTTAAAAGGGGGGGGGGGGAAAAAAAATTGGTATTTATAGCTGCATTTCAAAAGCAAAAACCCCCCAAAAATTTAAAAAAGCATAAACCTTGGGGGCCACTTTTTGGGAAAAATTATTAAAGAACAAATGTTGTTAGAAAAAACTTTTTTTTTAAAATTTGGACCTTTGTATTGCTGATTTCAAAGAAAAATGCCCCAAAAAATTTATAAAAGACTTTAAACCCACTGAAAAAAAATTTGGAGGGGGGGGGAGAAATGAATTTAAAAAGCCAATTTTGTTCCAAAAGCCCATGTTATTGTGTTTCTCACAGTTTCCCTGAAAAAAAAAATTTTAAAAAATATGACTTTCACCCAAATATTAAAAATTTTTGAGGGAAAAAATCCCATTAGAAGCCACATTTCCCAATAAAGGCCAAAAATTTAGCTGTATCTAACGCAAAAAAGCCCTAAAAAACCCATTGACAAACCCGGAAAAACTTTTTAAGATAAAGTGAGAAATGGAAAAAGGTGTTGATAAAACACTTGGTTTTCTTTTACAGTCCCCCACAAAAAAAACCCAGAAAAATAAAACTGGGGGGAAAAAGGAGAAAAAAATTGCGGGTAAGAAATGATTTTTTTAAAAAAAAGTTTTCAAGGGGACCCTTTTGTTTAAAAAGGAATGTGAAGTGACCGGAAAACTAACCCGGGGCCCTCGGAATTGGGCCAAACCTTTCATCGGATCCAGGGCTGATTCATCTTGAGGGAAAAGCCCAAAAGACCAAACATAATGTGGAAAAGGGGATGGTTTTTCTGTAATGACCCCTCAGCTGGGGTAAAATTTCCCGCTCGATATGACGTGGTCCCTGGGCAGGACAAAAATCTAGGGGACGAGAAAGCTGGGCATTGTCCATTTTGGAAAACCCGAAGTTATTGGGCCCGGAAAAAATTACAAAAAAAACGTTTTTGACCCGCGATAGTCGTGCACTGATCGTAAACTGATCTCTGGGTGTTGGTTTGTGTCCCCTGCATTGCATGCGTTGGTGGGGGTGGTAAAAAAAAAGGGCCAGAGGGCCCTTTTAGGCTTTGCCCCCTTGCCTGCTGTGTCCCGCTACGCCTACTTGGCTTTTCTATTGCTGTCACGTGGGGTTTTTTGTTTTTTCCCCCTGACTTTTTTGGGGAAAAACGGCGAAAAGAGACGCAACAGTTTTCCCCGGTTGATCAATCAGAAAAGGTCCCCTTTTCCCTGCATTTTATTCTATTTGGGTGGGTGGGGGAAAGTGTGAGTTTTTGTTTTTACGGGGATAAAGGGGGGGTGGCCCCGGGTAACGTTTTTTATTTTGTTTGGCCCCTTTTTAATGGGAGGATCATTTGGGGGGGAAAGGGGAGCACCCAAGCACTCATGTGAGAGAGGGGACCCTTAAATTTCCCCAACCCTCTGGGTCGGGGGCATAGCAAATGATTTTTCATTTTTTCCTTTTTCCCCCTCAAATTCGCGCCAACCTTTTCCAAGGCGGGGGAACGTCGGAAACCCTCGGTTGTTAGGAATACCCCCTCCTCCTCTCCTCCTGCCTCCGGCAAGCTTCAACACGCCCTGACTTCCCGAGATGATGCCCCCTTGAGAGTGATGGGGATTTGACTGTCTGGACCCAAAACCCAGCCTAATAAAGGACGATGAAATTGTAAAAATTTGTGGGGCCCTTGTGGATTTGCGGAGAAAAAGGGTTCGGGGTCTGTTTGGGGTCCTTTCCCCTCCTCCTTTTCGCTGGGGGCCCTTTTGTTTGGGGAGTGTCCCAAGACGAGTTTCCAGAACTAAGATAACCACAATGCATTGCTGAAAAGGGCATTGTCCGCAGGGCCCAAAATTTTGGTGGGTTTTCTTAAAAAATGGAAAGGGAAAGGGGGAAGACCCTTTTTCCAATGTCCACTCTCGGTGGGTCAAACAATCCGGGAGGCCCGCACCGCTGCTTGTGGGCATGTGTCATTCCCTTTATTTGGGGAAATTTGGATTGCGGTCCCAAAAAGCGGGGCCCCTGTGGGGGGTTTGGATTAAAGGTGTTGCCCGTCAAAAATTGAGGGGGTTTTGGACGGGGAGGAGAGCGGGACGTGCAACGTAGCCAGGGGGAAAAAAGAAAGGGTGGCCGGGGAAAAAAGTGGGGAATTTTAGACCTTCGACCCTTCCTCAGCAGGCTTCCAAAAGGGGGTAGCTTTTTTGAAATTTCTGGACGAAAAAGGGGTTATGACATGTGCCAGGCAAGGGATTGTGTCCGTTTGAAAAAGGGGAAAGGCCGCCTTCGAAAACGTCGCACAGGGTGGTTACGCCCAGTGGAAAGATGCTTCCACTCGGCTACATGCGCTGCAGGGATTTCTAGCTTTGAAATTTGCTTTTAAGCTACGGCTCACACTAAGGACTAAAACCCCGTTCATATCCCAAGTTTTTTCTCTTGGATTTTAAACACATTTTATTTTTGTGTTTTAAAAAAATTGCTTTTATTTGCCTTCACGTCGGGCACTGTTTATACTAAATTTTGGGGATAACGGGAAGTTTAGGCCCACACGCAGACGCTACCATTGTGTGAAAATAATCGAGAATAAGAATTTCCCCTTTTATTCCCCCATTTTTTTTTTAAAAAGCCCAAGGTTCTTGTCCCCCGGGCCAGGTTGGTTTTTGTTGGGAGAGCTTTTCCCCCAGATCCTGACCTGTGTGGGGGACGGTCTCCAAGCCCAGTTTTAATTTAAACAAGGCCCTGGTTTTTGGGACGTGATGCCCCAGGGGCCCCTTGGGGGAAAGAACCCTCCCCCATCCCTGGGGTTTTTTAAAGGGTGGCCGACCCTGAAAAAGCCCCGGTCCCCCAGGCCCCCATCCCCCCAGCCCCCCCAGTAAAGGTAAAACAGTTTTTATAGCGGGCCTTGGCCGTGTTACGGGGTGGTAAAGATGGGACTTTTTGGAAAATTTGATGGGACAACGCCCCAAAAAAATTTTAGATGAACTTTGGCCCCTGGCCGGGGGCAGGGAGGCTTTTCGGAAAAGGGAAATGTTTGGCTCGGAATTGGTTTTTGGGGGGAGGGGGGGCCCAAGTCCCATGATTTGGGGGGGAAAACCCCTGGGTCCCCAGACAAAAAGGGAAAATTTTTTCCAAAAGGCCCAAAACCCTTTTGGGGTTTTGGGGAGGGGTTTGGGTAAAAAAATGTTTCTTTGCTCCCAACCGGGGAAGAAAGAAGGCGGTGCAGCGGGGCCCACTGTTCGGCGTGCAGGTCTTTTCAAAATGGGGAAAGGACAAAGGGGGGATGGGTTCGGGTTTGCGGTGGAAACTCGGGCAAACGGTGGATGCTAAAGGGCGGGGTGTTCCCTTGTCGGGACTTTAGAGACGGGGCAGCTTGGTGGTGGGGGGAGGGGGGGAACAGAGGGTGTGAAAAGTGGTTGGGGGCCCCCGGCGTGGGTTTCGGGCTTTTTTTGGCCAAGGGGTTTTTCCCATTTCAATCCTGCTTTTCGTTGCATGTGCCCAAACAGGGTTAGGGGTTTAACCATAAGGTTCTTTCCCTCTTTAGCGTTTGGGTCAAGGCGGCATAGGGCCCTTCGGGGGTTTGAACCCAAAAGGGCTTGGCCAAAAAGGGAAGGGCCCAGGTTTGAAGGCCCGGGGCTTTTTTTGACCCATCAGGGGGGAGTTTTTTTTTACCTTTTTGGGGGCTAATTTTCAGGGGAACTTCTGGGACCCCCCCTCTTTTTTCAACCCCGTACCAACACTACCCCTTTTCCCCTTTTTCCCCCTTCCTTATAAAAGGCCCTCCCACCAAATTCCTTAAAACCCCCTTTGGTCCCCAAACCCCACCAAATCCCCCCCTTAACCCCATTATTTTGTCTCCCTTAACCCAAAACCCCCCTCTTCCCGGAAATTTGCGGGTTTACGCAAGGGGGACTGCAAGGGGTTTGGAATCCCCCCCCGGGGATTTTGCAAAATTTGCCCGCGTTTCCTTTCCCCTTGATGGAAATCAGAAAAAGGGCTTTTCACCCCCGAGAAAATAATCCTTTTCCCCTCTTGACTTTTATAAAGCCCTTTTGCCCCCAAAAACCGCAATTTTTCCCAAAGGGTCTAAAAAAAAAGGGGTTTTAAATTCCACCGTGGTTGGGTCCCGAGTTGTTTTTTGGCGGGGTTCCTGTTCGGAGGGAATCCCTGGTGTTGTGATGAGGGGACTTTTGGTGGCCTTGCCTTGGGGGGACGGGGGGAAAGAGTGGATCGGGTTTGCATTCCCACTAAAGGGACAAAATTGGCGCCGCTTTTCGTTAGGGTTTTTTCACGGGGCCCTGACCGGGGAAGGACAGGCCCTTGCCGGCCCTCCCAATTTGATGACCCGTTTTCCCATGGGTTTTTTGTCCAGCACTGGAAGGAGCCCTTTTTTTCCTTCGACCTCTTACCCCTTTTGGGCTCGTTTTTCCCCCTGAATTTGGGCCCCATTTTCAAAAATTTATAAAAAATTTGAGAAGGTATGGAAGAGTTTTTGGAAATTTCTTATTAAAAAAAGGCAATAAGCTATTCCCCAAATTTCCCTCAAAATTCAAAAAAAAATTTTGGCTGGTTTTCCAAAAAATATAACTGCGAAAAGTAGATCTTTCCCCAAAGCGGGCCCTTTGGGCCCCAAAAGGGGAAAAAAAACCGTATTGAAATTTTTGGGAAAATTCCCAAGGTATTTTTTTTGGCCCCTTTATCATTAACCCTGGGGAAAAATACAAATTTGCTGGGATTAAATTTAATGCAAGGTGGCTTATCAAAAAAATCGGGAAACTGGGAAAAAGTGAAAAAAACCCCGATTGTAGATGTTTTTCGGATAAAAAAAGGCTTTTTGGCACATAATTAAGGGATCCAAACTTTTTTTGGTGACAAACAAAAAAGGGGGCCTGGGAGGTTTAAAAAACATTATTATTTGGGGCACCAAAACGGGGGATTTTTTTACAAAAGTTGGTCCTCCCCGCCGTGGGGAAAAGTAAAAAAAAACACGTATCTGAATGTTTTTTGGATAATAAAAGGTATTTTTTTTTTGGGGAACGTAGTTCCCTATTCCCCTTTGGAGGGTAAAAAAAACTAAAAAATTTAGAAAAAAAGGGTTTTTTGGTTTCCCATTTTAAAAAGGGGAAAAGTGGCCTTTCAATTGTTGAAAAAAAGCTTTTAGGGGCACCAAAGTAAAAAAAAAAGTATCTGTAATGTTTCGGATAAAAAAAAGGAAAATTTTTTTTTGGCCCTTAAATTTTCCCCGTGGTAATACACAATTGGGGGTTTCAAATTTAATTTGAAAAGGTGGCTTAAAAACAAATTTGGGGGATGGGCAAAAGGGGAAAAAAAACCGTTATCTTTTTGGGTATTCGGATAAAAAAAGGTTTTTTGGCCCCTATCAACCTGTGTGATTGCGGATTTTTAATTTAAGTAAAGGTGGATATACCCAAAAAAAGGTGGAATGGGCAAAAATAAAAAAGGGGAAACCTATTTTAAAATGTATCTGATAATAAAAGGGAAATTTTTGCACCTAACAAAAGAGCCCTTGCGGGTTTTTTAAAAAAGATGAGTTCCCCCAAAAGCCAAAGGGGAAGGGGGGCCTTGATTTTTGGTAAGGGGGAAAAACCTAGAGCCCCGTAAAATCGGGGGTTTTTTGGGCGGGTGTATTTAAGTGAGGGTTTTCAAATGTTTGGGGCATAGTATATTTATTGTAAAAAAACCTTTAAAGCAAAGGGGATAGGTTTTGAGAGGGAGCTTGTAATCAGGGGCTTGGTTTTTAAAAGGTTGCTGGGGTAGTTTTTTAGTTATGAGCGGGGGGGGTTTGTGATTTTGAGGGGGATGGGGTGGAGGGGAAAAGAGTTTACTGTGAGGGGGGGTGGGGTTTAGCTATAGATTGTAACTTCTGGTTTCTTTCCCCTGTTCTCTTTTTTTTGTTTCAGGGGAAAAAGGGAAAAAGATGTCCCCCCCACCCCCCCAAATTTTAAAAGAATGTCTGAAGTTTTGTGTTTTAGCTTATGATCGTTACAAAAAATTTATTATTGTATTTTTTTTATATTGACTTTATTGTAAAACGGTTTAAAAAAAAAAAAAAAAAAATTTTTATTATGATAGGGAGGGAGTCCCTTGGGTTTTGGGCCATTATCCTTTTTTTAAGGGAAGGGGAAGGGGACCCTTTCGGGAGGGTTCCCTAGAGGTTTCTCCACGGGGGTTTTTTTGCCCTGGTGTTTTTAGGCGATCCTAGGGGGATTTGGGGTTTGGTACTTGGTTAAAAAATAAAAAAAAAAAAAAGGAAAGGAATTTTAAAAAAAAAAATAAAAAAAAAAAAAAAAGAGAAAATGGAAAAATATGAATTTGGGTATTAAAACCCTGTCAAGTTTTTTTAATGTTGCGGTGCGGGGAGTCGGGGGAGAAAGTTGGGGTAAAAGTTTTGGTGGATTAATTTTTAAAAACAAATAGGGTTTTTAAAACCCTCTGGTGTGAAGGGTGAGCTTTGGAAGTGGCCGGCCTTAAAGGGAGGGTTTTAAAAATGGTAATGGACCCCAGGGGTGGGCTCGGGGGTTTAAAATCAGGGGTGAGGATCTTCAGTAGGGTCATTGGTGCCCCTAAAGTGTACTGGCTCTGCTAGAATGGCAAGCCAGAGCGTGCCGCCCCTTTATTGCTGTCTGGCCGGGTGCTGCATGTCAGACAGCTGGGAATATCACACAATTGTCTAGCACTCCACCTGACTCCTTCCATGTTTGTTGTACTTAAATGGTTTGAATAAAGCTGTGGCCATTTGACACCAAAGGTGAATGTGTTTGTGCATTTATTCTTGTGTTTGAATGGGGTATTAGTTAGAGCGGGGGTTCATCCCATATCCAAAAGTCATGTATCCTATAAGTTCAGGCTGCCCAATATCCAGGAAATATTTCAATAGAAAACTGTTAATAATAAAGCTATTGCAATGTCTACACTAAGTCTTGGTGAACTTTATCCAGTATTCTTTATAGAGCTTGTCTGTGTTCGCCCGCGGGGGCCCCCCCTCCGCTCCTCCCCTGTGACTTTACAGCGGCAGATGCTCCTTTAAAATTCTCTACCTAACTATATAAAATCTTCCAATCTCTAATCTAACTAAATTGTAAGGATCACAGCTAATAGTAGAGGTTTCTCTGTGAAGAAATATAATAATTTCGCTGAGCTGTGTGGCCACAAGGCAGAGCGCAGGTCCTTCCCATGAGACGCTGAGAGACACTGAGGCTCACACAGGAAATGCTGTTCTAAGTAAAACGAGGTCAAGTGATTTTTCCAGCCAATCGCAACCATACACATCCCAGTCATGACGTCGCACACACATCTCACCCTGCTCTATTCTGTAATCTGATTTGCTGGCCGCCAAAATTACAGGAAGCGCCGAAAAAGGCGCGATCTTAATAGATGATGCACAGATTTTAACCTAAATTATCGCATGATCTAAAAAATCCGATCACCATAAAAACTGTGCCGATTTCAACTTTGTCAATAATAATCGCTCAACACTATAACAGAAGACTCAGTGTTAAAAGTGCCAAAGATCAATTTTTATTCCCAGATATTCCTACCTCCTAGGAATTTAAAATAGCCTTTTAATACAAAAACTTTTATACAGATGTAGTAAAGATTAATTTGTCAATTAACACACTATGATAGTAACACAGAGAGTTATCTGAACTTTTTTTCAATACATTTCAATGGCTACTGTTGACATCTAAAAACAGATAACATGCTGCAGTAAGATACAGTTAAACTTTGCATCATCTCTGTGTTTTTATATGACCTGAGCTACCAAAATGTTTAACCACGTGTAAATGTGTATTTTTGTCTTTTATTGACCTGACAATGGAAACTCATACTTGGTTCAGTCATGTTTCTACAACATTAAGATCATAGATGCCAAGTCTCCCGCTTGTGGCGGGACTCTGCCGCAAATGGGGGTCATGTCCCGCCCCCCCGGCGAGTCAGCAAAATCTCCCGCCGGGCAGCGCACGCAGGAGGTCCTGCTCATGAGTGTGACTGTGATCTGCTGCCGGCGGAGGATCAGAGGCTCCTGACAGCACGATCATGAAGAACAAACGTGGATAACACATTACTGCCACCAGGTCAGCCCTTAACTCATAGCACATTATCGTCCGGAGGACGCAGCTCACACTGGAAGCAGCGGTACCGGACGCTGGGAGATGCTATCTGATAGTGTTTGTCTGGCAGAAGTTGTGAGCTGCACCTCCCAGCGTCTGGTGCTGCTGCCTCCAGTGTGAGCTGCGTCCACTATCTCTGGCCTGTCAGTGTGTCTCTCTGGCCGCTGCACTCCCCCTCATTCTCTGACCTGACCTCTCCCCCTGCACTCCATCTCATTCCCCTCCCTTCCCCCTCCTCTCCTCGCACCTCCTCCTCACTGAGCAGCGATGACAGGATGAGAGCGTCTCTCCCTGTCTGTGTTCCTGTTGTGTTGGAGAGCGTGAGTGACATCTCCTAAGAGCATTGGCTAACAATGGGGGCACTACATGGCTAACAATGTGGGTACTACCTGGCTAACAATGGGGGTACTACCTGGCTAACAATGGGGGCACTACCTGGCTAACAATGGGGGGGCACTACCTGGCAACAATGGGGGCACTACCTGGCAACAATGGGGGCACTACCTGGCTAACAATGGGGGCACTACCTGTCTAACAATGGGGGCACTATCTGGCTAACAATGGGGGCACTATCTGGCTAACAATGGGGGCACCTACCTGGCTAACAATGGGGGCACCTACCTGGCTAACTAAGGGGGGCATCTACCTGGCTACAAATTTGGTTCTACCTGGCTACAGAGAGGGCATCTATTTGGCTACAAGGGGGCATCTACCTGCCTGTAAGGGGCACTATCTGGTTATGGGGGGCTACTACCTGGCTATAAGGGCATCTACCTGGCTTTCTTCCAAAGCCGTTATGCAGTTAGGTGGAGTGGGTGTGGCTTTTTGAAGGGGCGTGGCATACCGACAAGATGGGCGTGCCCATGCAAATTTTTACCGCAGAACGCTACGCCCATTGATATCTCCTGCTTTTTCATTTTCAAAAGTTGGCAACTATGATTAACATTAGTGCACATAATCAGATACGCTACATTTGATGTAGAACATGTAAATCAAGTAGTGCAACATGTATGAAGAGGTCAGTTTTAATGTTCTGGCGTTAAACCCACCAAAAGTGATTAGTCTACCTTATTACCTGATGTATGGCACGTCGAATGAACATATTTGGCGCATTATGCACCTGGCCCGACATTTTGTAATGCACCAAAGATATGGGAGCATTCTGGGGGAGTGTCGCCCCACATTCGTACCATTCAACACATTTATGAATGTGGCTCGGCAAAACTAGGCGCAGTACTGAGTCCGAGTTGTTGGAATGGAACTAGATTTGCCATAAGGGCAAAAAATGTCCCTTATTTCTCAATTTATACCAGTACAATAATAAAAAGTAATTTATGATAATTATCAAACTATATAAAATTAAATTACATAAATGTCCTTATAAATTATATAATATAAAATTATAAAGTATCCCAAAAATATAAAACTATGTCCTATAAAATGTATGTAAGATTTATATAATCTAAAATTAATTTAAAATTAAATAATATAAATTAATTAAACCAACACAGCATCTACCATTAATCCTGGTCTCAGTCATTTATTTACGCAGTTATTATAGTGTTATCAGTGATTACAAACGCATCACAGCAGGCTAGAAATAAAGTTAAAGGTGCTAGGATAGCATGTCAGTGAATAGAAACTATAGTAATGATCGTGCATGTTGCACCACCATTCTCAGCAAGATCTATAGTGTGCTGGCTTCTGCTGTAAGTCAAATACATATGTTTGGTGCATTACTAATGTGCCAAAGTTCCACAGTGTGACACATACAGATGTGAGGCGCCTCAAACCTTAGGCGCAATTTATGACCGCACATTCATCACTTTCATATATTGAGAAATATTTTACAGGGGAAAAAAAGATGTGAAAAATTGTGTTGAGGCACCAAGATTCATACATGTCACCCAAAGTCCACTTGGGGATCTGTATCCTATATGTGGTTGCAATATGTGACTATGCATTGACTTTTTGGGTGTGTTTTCTGGCATGTTGTGACCAAAAACAACTGTCGTAGTTCTGTCTGACAGATGTATTAACTGTCCTGCGACAAAATCTGGTGCATGCTGTTCCAGAACCAACACTTTTGTATGCACCAATTCTATATCACAAAAAATTATGGTGCAAAACTGTCAAACCAATCCAGACCAATTTCAAAGTGGCGAGGCTGAAACAAATTTTGATGCATTCACACCCTTTTTGGCACATAAATGTATCTCACAACAACACTCATTTATAAAGTGCTCTCAGACGCTTTCATAAATACTGATGAATGCTACGCTAAATTACTGAGAAGTACGGTTGTCGAGGGGCGCTACTTTTTCTACATATCCCCTTTGTGTATTTTGGGACTGAATTAACTCATAACAGTTCTTAAATTTGAAGGTTACTTAGAACAAATGAGAAATTTGTGAACATTATTTTTAGACAATTATGCTTGTTAGTACTCAACTTCTGTGTTAAAGGGAACCTGTCAGCTACTTTATGCTGCCCAAATGATGAGAAGCATGAAATAGATGCAGGTTACCCGATTGTAACCCTGTGTCTTTTACCCCAAAACACTGCTGCTATCCCAGGTAAAGCACTCAGTGAATTTGCCCCCAGTGGGTAGAGGAGCCACTGTGCCTGGAAGAGATGAGCCAGATGTGAAACTTCTCCCCGCCCCCTCAGCTTGTCTGACAGAATTCTCTTGTCTGTAGGGAGAGAGCTGTCAGTTACGCCGATGGAGTGGGGAGAAGCCTCCTATCTGACTCAACTCCCCGCACATCGGACACATTTCCCAGCACCTGGCCCAACTTCACTTGGGGAATGCTGCAGCATTTCTGGGTAAAACACATAGGGACACATGTATAAAAACTGTCTTGCCCATGGCAACCAATCAGAGTGCCCCTTTAATTTCATATAGTGCTCTGAAAAAATGAAAGGGGCGCTCTGATTGGTTGCTATGGGTAACAAAGAAAGTCTTAGAACAAGACAGTTTTCATAAATGTCTCCCTTAGGGTTAGAATCAGGTAACCTGTAGTTATTTCATGCTGCCCTTCGTTCAAGCAGCATAAAGCTGGCACATTTTCCATTTTTATATTGTTTTTATTTATCATGTATAGCGTAGGAAATCATAATATTTTCTAATATACATGTATCAAGAATTCTATTAATGTACTTATTTTATACCAATACAGTAGATCTCCATCTAGAAATTAAAAAAAAAAATGGTACAGCCCACATTCCTGTCCATGATGGCTTCCATGGAGCTACTGTATGGACTAATCAGTCATGTGACCCACTGGTATTCAGTTAGTAACAGGGTCATATGGAGTAACTGAATAGAAACAATGGTTGAATATTGATATGGTTATTTAAGAAACGTATTCACGTTGTGTAGTTACTTTTATAGCTGCTGTCTCTCAAGGGGTTGTTTTCTGGTTAATAAAAAAAAAAAAAAACAGAAAGAAAGATGAGGCAAAAGGAGAATGTTTGAGCAGCTTCTCCACAGACACTGACAGACACGATAAGATGCTGCTGGTGACAGTAACACTGGAGAAGTTATGCTCTTCAATAAATCACTTCTTTATACATTAGTAGGGCATAAATGGAGATAAGGGGTTAAAATACGTGTGTTGTGGTCACATCCTTTTTGTCCTGTGTCCTTTTGAAAGGAATACTGGCCTATACCTTTTTTCAAGATAGGGGCCTCATGCACTAGTTTTAAAAAGGAACAGAAGCAACATTTTTAATACTTGTATATTAGAAAATTGTATGATTTTTTCCTATTATGTAGATAATATGTAAAGACATTGCAAAGTTGACAACCCCTTTAAGTTTGGAAAAACATGCACTATTGGATATAGTTTGAGGTGCAATTTTTTTAAGAGCCAAAGCTGGAACAAGAAACAGAAAAGACCAATGGCCGCACAATTTTAACATGAATACAGTACAGTTTTAATGTATGGTTACTGATAGATAGTAATACTATAATAACAATAAATTACATTTGTACATGTGTCTCTTTTCCCATTTTCAAATAATATAGAGACTCCCATAGCGAAAAATGTCACATTAAAAATGTCAAAATTGGAGCATTCTGCATTTTGAAAAATATAACACCTGACAACAAAAAATACCACAGGATTGCCACAGCACATATGCATTAAACGTGTTTGTTTTTTTTATTTCATTGTAGACTTTAATGTAACACCTGGCCATAGTGTTTTGGTTATTCAAATAAGGACACACAAATGCCATGTGAAACCAGCTATTTTTCTTGCTTTGTAAACACTTCTAAAAAATGTCAAGCATTTTTTGAATGAACTTGTTTAGCTTAAAACACAATCTGTAGGCAAAATGTTATAGAGCAACCAAAACTGAGCAGATTGATACAGAGTTTAGTTAGAAAAGTCATAACTTTTTATTTATTTATTTAAATGTCTGCATGTTCTGGGATGTCAAGTGGGTGGCCCTTTGTAGTGATTGGCAGCTATTATGTGTAGTGTCATATTTGAGTACTTAGCTCAGAATGAACAGTTATTAGCAGTTACCCTGAAACTTTTCTAACAAAACTATATATCAATTTGTTCAACTTCTCTGTACTACCATGTGATAGTTTTTCTACAGGCACCTCATAAGGTCGGTGAGGAACCATGGAGCAGACTTACTCACTGAGCCTGCTTCAAAGGCGGAGGGTGCCAACTGTTAATTACAGCTGACAACTCATCTGTCAATTAACCCTTTAAACACCACGGCGATTGTGGCCATGGCATACAAATTAATGAGGAATGGTACTGCGCACAGCTCCTCCCCTCAATCAATCCCCCACAATCTTGGTTGTAATGGCAAGCAGAAGCCTAATGAAGGCTGCCATGTTACCGCCCCTATAAATTCCTGCCATAGGCATAGAGTTAAAGGAGTACCATCTTGGTACATCCTTTTATACTCTTACATATATGTAATACAGAATGGTAAACAAGTGCTCGTGCAACAATACGTTAGTTGTCACATAAAACGGCACTGCAGTGAAAAGTTAAAACATAGAAAACTATACACATTTGGTAACAAAGGAATCATACCAACCTGTGGAATACACAAAACAAATCATTTATGCCAAAGAGTGAACACCATAAAAACAAAACCCCCACATAATTGGCACAGTTACTTATTTCACTTTCCACCCCACTTAGATTTTTTATTTTATTTCCTAGTACAATATATGGTACGGTCAATAGTAAACAACAAGCCCTGATACGTCTAAGTACATGGAAAATGTTAAAAGTTATGGCTCTTGGAACCTGGTGAGGAAAAAATGAAAGTGACAAAGAAAAAAATAGACTGTGACAAGAAAGGATTAAACAGGATTTTTTTCCAAAACTTTTCAAATTCAATAGTGAAGCATATGGGGAAAATACCCAGAAAATGCCATGTTGCATTACAAAAATGACACAAAGGGCCACATTTATGAAACGGTTTTGGTCTAAAACTCACTTTTTTTCCTCATAGGTTTCTATGGGGAAAAAGTGGGTTTTAGACCAAAACCGTTTCATACATGTAGCCCTTTAAAGCTTAAAAATTCCACATCAACAGTTAAATCTGTGCATTTAGACTTTTCAACATTTCTCTGCAGAATTTAAAGTAAATGCAATAAAAAAATATATCATTAAAATTGCTTTAAATTGATGTGTGTGAACCCAATCTAAAACAAAACGAACCACAAATAAAATACTTATTAGAATACTGTCCACGAAAACATTTGGTCAGTATTTACAATAAAAAGCAATGTTTAAAGGGGTTTTAACATTACATGCTTTTGTAGACTTGAGCTGTTTCTATCAGTTTCAGCTTCAAATCCAGGGGCAAGTCTCTTCTCTCAGTAGACGGGTCTCTTCTCCCAGGAGGCGTGTCTCCCCTCACTCAGAGGTGTCTGAGCTGAAAAGCTCCTTGTAACCAGAAAACCTGTATTGGTGTAAACAATTATATATACAGCTTGAACTGATGAAACAAATGTGAAAAAAGCACGTTGCCCCCTCTTCCCCCTCTGTTAACAGACAGGAGGTAGAGTAAACTGTATAAGGCTGTTTTATGTGGGTGGAGGGGTGAGCGTATAACGCTGTGTTATATGGAGAGGGTGAGCAGTGTATAAGGCTGTGTTATATGGGGGGTGAACAGTGCAAAAGTCTGTATTATATGGGGGAAGCATAGAGTATAAGGCTGTGTTATATGAGGGGAGAGTGAATCTAGCAGCTAGAGACTCAGTAATTGCCCTGATATTTTACATAGAACTATCACTAAGAGAAGGGGCATAGAGGAGCTGAGACAGTCTTTATTATACACACACAGTCCTCACAGGCAGTTTGTTTCACTTTCAATTTCAACAGCTCAGACAGGAGTATGCACAGAATGCAGGCAGCCAATCACAGCACAGGGGGCGTGTCCCATCCAGGGGGCATGTCTGAATAGGCTGAATGAAATGTCAGTCAGCCAATCACATAAAAGGGGGCGTGTCCCATCCACCTGCTGCAGAAATAGCTATAGATGCATAGATCAGCTCATATCTTTTATATTAAGTGACTTAGGCAATGCAAACCAATTGCAAAAGTGCTTTTTTTTGTTTTTACTGCCTTCATCATTAGAGATATGATCTTTGTAGTGAGAAAAACTCTGCTTCAGAGTTCGCACAATCTCAAGGACATATGCAAACATCCAGGTGTGTGAACCTCCAAACAACCTAAACGTATGCATACGTCTAGTGTTGTAAAGGGGTTAATTTCTCATTTGAATCCCATTAGAAACACTAAAACCATTATTTATTTCTGCTGAACATATTGTATCCTGATTAGAGATTGGCGAATTTCTTAAAAATTCGGTTTGCCGGCTTCGCCGAATTTTCCGTCAAAATCCGTTTCATCCTGAATTACTTTGGGACGAATCACGTTAAAAAAACAGCTATTTCCTGGCTGCAGAAAGCCTGTAGGGTGCTGTAGAACATTGTGCCATGCTTAAATATGCAGAGGGAGCTTGTTTGGTCTTTATACAATGCTGTGTTTTTATAGACACGCACATGAATGCCGCCGCTCAGAATCGCTTCACTCTAAAATTCCCTGGCACTTAGAGGGGAAAAACTGACCAAAAAACTGAAGCAGGAATGCAGCCTGATAAAGTCATGGCAGCGCCAGCTGGAAATAAACAAGCTGAGGGCTAAGATCCTACCATAGCGTCAAAGAACCCCAGTAGTAGGTTACGGGAGCCAGCATAGGTCTCAGCATAGAAAGGGGGGGACGTCATAGCAGGGGTCACTCCAGGGGCCAAGCTTTAAACCATCACAAATATACTAACCATTCTTTTAAAAACGCTGTACAATAAGGCCCCCCCAAAATGAGTGGAGAGGTAGGGGCGAAATTTTTTGCGTTGACATCTCTACATTTTGCCCTTCCTTTCATCCCAAGCCCCTTTTTTAAATAGCAATAATCCGCAGTATTGCTAAGGGCCAAAAAAACAGGAGTTAACAAAAACAGGATACCATAAAAGGTATTTGCAGTCTTCTGTGTTCTGTGTCCACCCCGTTTTGGCTAGACAATCCGAGCTTCCCACCCCTTTTTCGAGGGGTAAAAAGAATTGGAAAAAAACATGACGGTAGGGGGGAACAGCATTGGGAAACCACAGGGTGTCCGGTAAACAAAGCATTTGGCAGCACATGGTGGGCCACAAGTGGCACAATGACAATTCTGGGGGTGGCAGAAAACCATCGGGAGCCCAAAAAGTGGCACAATGACACGGTGGAATGACACAAAACAGCACACATGAGGTCAAGAGTTGCACAATGACAAATTCTGGAGGTGGAAAAAACAGAAGTAGCCACAGAGGGGCATAATAACAGAGTTGGGGGAGGTGCGGGCAGCAGCAACAGCATGGGGTCAGAGAGTTGCACAATGAAAAATTCGGGAGGGGGGCACCAAAAAGAGTGGGCCAAAGGTTCCCACAATGACAAGTGTGGAGGTGACGGAAAGCAGCAACAGCATGGGTAGAGGGGGCACAATGAAAAAATTTGGGGTGGGACCAACGGGAAGTAGGCCCCAGAGTGGGCCACAATGACAGAGTGTGGAGGTCCCCGGCCCCGGGCAGCAGCATGAGGTCACAGAGTGGCACAACAACAGGGTGTGGAGGTGACGGCAGCAGCAACAACAGCAGAAGCAGCAGCATGAGGTCAGACAGTGGAACAATGACACAGTGTGGAGGTGGGTGGCAATACCAGTCCCTGGTGAAGATGGTGGTAGGCAGATAGAGAAACTGGCAGCAGATGTGTGGCATCAGGCGGGTGGCGGCATCAGAATAGTGGCTGAGGCAGGTAGTTTGAATCAGACTCATTTTTCCAAAGTTTTGGGTGAGGCGTCATGGCTGATGTAATCTGACCCCTAAGGCATTTGGTGTGTGGAAATCCTGGCCGATCCACGCCTGTTTCATCTTGACAAGGGTTCAATGTTCCACTTTTCCGGTGGACAAGGGGGCTCTCCTTGGGGTAACGATTGCCCCGCCACACTGAACACCGCTCTGATGCCACACTACTGGCCGGCGGGAAACAGATTCTCCACTGCAAACTCGGCAATTTTTGCGGCCACACAATCTAGTTTGGCTGCCCAGTAGTCCAGCGGATTTTCTAACTGGGGTGGCAGAGTGCTGTCGAAGTAGGCCACCACCTTTTTGGTTTCAGGGCCCGCTGCTTCTGGGCGAGTCCCCTTTCCTCACTAGGCGGGTGAAGGAAGCTGTCCATCAGCGACTCCAGACATAGGTTGCTGCTGATGGAGCTGGTACTGCTTCAACCCCCCACCCACCTTCCCACAGCAGCCCGGCGGGGGGGTTTACGTGAGCGCCGAGGAACACCCTGTCTGACCTGTCAGAGGATGGACAATGCGCAAAATAAGCACGGCCAACTGACTATGGGGGAAATTTCTCTATAGAAATTTGAGTTTATCCTCTCTCTCAAGCAGCTGGGAAAAGGCTCCCATTTTGGACAGTAGCGAGGTCCAATAGGGTGGAGAGCCAAAAATCATCCCTCTGCCGGATGGTACTATTCGGCTGTCACTAGCCGGGCAAATCAGCATGCTGCGGGCCATCTGCTTAAGGGGGACTCTGAGAGATCTCCCTCCATCTCCATTTTATCTCCCAACCGGTGCTTGCGGGTCATCTGCCTCATCTTCCTCATCTCCATCTACCTCCTCCAGCTGCTCCTGCTCCTCCTCTCCTGTAATCTGGGTAGAAAAAACACTTATTTCACCAGACAATGCTTGTGCCCCAATGCCCTTACCTCCTCCTCCAGTTCAGCCCCCCCGGGGACTCGGGTGCCCGGGGAGATGAAGCCCGCCACACCCTCAAATTCCCCTCCCCCAGACAGATTTTTCTTTTATCTTCTTTTTCCAGGACATAAACAGGGGAAAATGACATTTTTTATCCCGTACCCTGGGGGGCGGGAAAAAATAACGTTGCCCCCTAAATTTGGCCTCACCCACACGGCAGGTGTCCCCCATGAGCACCCCACTGGGCTGACATCAAAGTTACACAGGGAGTGCCCCTGTCCACCGGGATCATCAAATAATGTTAATGGCCTTTCTCTGTTCATAAATTTGGTCCAACATGTGCAGGGGGAATTTCCCAATGGGTGGAAAATCGAAAATCAGGGGGGGGTTTGGGGAAAAAGGGGCCCCCTGTTCTGCTGCTGCAACTGGGAGGAGGGTTTTGCCTGGCTTTGTGGGAATGGATGAATTTGCTTGCACATTCCTGCCCATTTTTCAGAATTTTCCTAAAGATTGGGGGGGAAGACTTAGGGAAACCCCTTTTCAAAACCCAGATTGAACATGTGGCCTTTGCGGGGGTTCATGGACCATCCCCCCTTTGGGGTTGCAGGGGGAAACAGCATTTTACCCCCATTGCCCCGC
This sequence comes from Phyllomedusa bahiana, assembly GCA_025379985.1. Taxonomy (NCBI): domain Eukaryota; kingdom Metazoa; phylum Chordata; class Amphibia; order Anura; family Hylidae; genus Phyllomedusa; species Phyllomedusa bahiana. The sequence continues at coordinate 43,351 of JAODAL010014446.1, read as the reverse complement.
CCACTATGGTTCCGATTTCATTGGTGCGGAGAAAAAGCCCAAAAATCGATTTCTTGTTTGTAGGGAGGGGCCGGCGAAATTTCCCCCCCTATTTTGACTTTCGTTCGCCGAGGAAAGGGCCGGGGTTTTGAACTGGGGTGACACCCGTTGTGCCCTACACATGTGGTATGAGGGGACCCACACTTGTGGAGGCTGAGAGGGGGTTTTGGGGTGGTGGAGGAGGAGGATTGGGGGGGACATGGGGGCGGGGGGGGGGGGGGGCCGGGGGGGCTGGGGGTTTGACAACATGGGAGAAAACTTTCTCTCCCTTTTCCCAAGTTTTGGGGTTGGGGGGGGCGGGGGCAGGAAGCCCCTTTCCCCCCAGGGGGCCCGGGTTAAAGGACTGTATTTCCCCTGCCCATAGTTAAAAGTTTCCACAAAATTCCGCGCTCCCCGTGAAACCTTTGGGAAAACAAACCGAAAAGCTAAAGGGATTTGGCCCCAACCTTCTTTACTCCCATTTTTGTAAAAGGGCGGGTACTCCCTTTTTTGGGAAAATAAATTACGGTTTGGGAAATCTCCCCCCCATCGGTTTGGAAACAAGCCATTGGTTCCCCTAAATTTCCCTGCAAGCCCACCATTTGGAAAGGAGGGCCCTGCAGTCCCAACAATTTGGACAGGAGCACGGTCAGTTTTCGGGGGCCCTTAGGAGGGGTTTTTGGAAACTCAAAACTTTTGTCTCTTTGCCCAAATGTCTGGTTAAAACGACTGCTGGCCCCCATGATTTAGCGAGGACCCAGAAGCATTGGCCCGGGAAAGATGAGTAAAAGAGAAAACGCTCCCTTTGAAAGAGGGGGTTTGGAGCCTTGTTTGGCTCCCAAGGGGCAGGGTGCCACTGGCCGTTTGGGGTTTGCTGTGGCTGCAGGAGGACCCCCAAACCCTGGGGCCACGTTTCTCCCAGGTCATTGCACGTTTTCCCGCAGGGCCGGGGGGTTGCCAACGTTAGTTTTCCCGGGCCCAAACCTTCACTTTCTTTTCCCCCCACGGGAATTCAACATATACCCATATTCGGCTCCTCCGGTGTTTTTAAAAGAACTTTTTATTTTACCCCCCCAAAACCCCCACTCCCCGCACTGGGTGATACTCCCCCGCCACTCCCTTTCCGCTAAACCCCCCTGTCCCCACTTTTTTTTTGGGCCTGCAAAGGGTTTTTTTTACCCAGTGGCCGCTTGGCCCCCCTTGATTTTCGCATTTGCGCTTCCTGTGATTCTTTTGTCCAAAAACCCACTTGGGGGTGGGGTCCCGCTCCCCGATGCGCAAGCTGAAGCTCTCTTCTCCGGGGACGATGATAAAGGGCCGGGTTGTTTCACCCCGGCCCCAAGTGGGGGTCGGCAAAATTTTCATCATCGTTTATTTTTTAAACTTCATTTCCTGTCCCGCCCCAACGGTTTGGGGTGTCCCAGGGCTGCCCCCTCACAACCTGACCCCCCCATCCCAAACTCCCCAACACCTTTTTTTTGGCCGGCCAAACTGCAAGAAGCGGGGGATTTTGGGCCCCCCTTTTTCCCGCGGGCCAAGTGCTGCTGACTACCCTCCTCAAATTTTTTCATCCTCGTGTTAGGGGCGCTGACCCCAAAACCCCCATACTAGTTCTCTGGCTGGGGGAAACGGAGGGGGCCCAGAAGGGGGTTGGGGAAACGGGGTGAGGGGAACGCTTTGCTGGTTGTTCCCGGGCGGATGCCAACAAAGGGGTTTTGTGTCTGACTTCCCACCGATTTCTTGGCTGGGGTTGTCGGGATGTCACTGGGAAAAAGGGGAAAACCCTAGCCCAACCAAAATTTCATAAAACCCTTGGGTTGCTGGTCAACAAAAAAGCCCGTAGATGAACCGGGCAGTTGGGCCTCCCCGAGGGGCCCCCCTTTTGCGACGTCCCTTTTTACTGGGGTTTGCGCCCCTGTCCCTTTCCCCTCCGGAATTTTTTGTGCCCCTTCCCTCGCATGTGAAAAAGCCTCCCACCTCTTTGTCTGCCCATATGTTTGTTAAAAAATTTACATACTCTGTTTAAGAAGATTTTCTGTTAATGAAAAAATTTCACGCACCCTGTATTTGATTTCCAAATGAACCCACAAAACAGGCTTGGGGTTAACCCTTGAACAAAAATTGGGCGCTAGGGGAAATCACCGGGAAAAAATTAACTGTTATGTCCCCCGTGTTAAAAACCCCTGTTTCTTTTTTTTTAACTAAAAAAGCAGAAACACGTTAATTAACCTTTGGTTTTTAAATTATGCTGCAGAAATTCACCAGGAAAATGTTGTTTTTTGGGGTTGAAAAAACACTGTTTTTTTACGACTACAAAAAGCACAAACATGTTTAATTTTAACCCCTTTTGGATATAAATTGCGCAAAAAAAAATGACAGAAAAAAATTTAAAACTTGATGGGCTTTTTAAAAGCCGTTTATTTTCCTGACTACAAAAGCAGAAAGACGTTTAATTAACCTTTGGATATAAATTTTTTGACGCAAATCCCCCAGAAATTAAAATGTATAGCAGCAGAATTAGACGCACACGGGACTTCAATTCCAAACCCCCAAACCCAAATCAAAAATTAAATAACGGGAAGGGGAAAGCAGTATCTGAAAAAAAGCCGTGAACTCCCCAAAAAATCGTTTGTAAAAAAAGAAATTTTCTTTTTTTGTGAGATTCAGTTTATGCATGCTGAAGCGGGCACACCCGGCCCAAAGAAAGGAGTGTGAGCTGAAAGGGTTTTTTCCGCGCCCGGATTTTGTATAGTGCTTTGGGGGGTGACGTCAAAGAATCCCAAAGATCTTTTGATTGGCACATCTCTGCACAGTCTTTTGGGGGTCCTCCTTTTTTTCCTCCCAGACATTTTTGCCCCATGAAAAGGGGGGCCATTTTGTTGCGGCTATTTTATAAAATTTAAAAAAAAGGCTTGTTCCCGAAAATTACCCCAAAACTTTTTGACTTGTTCGGGAACCCCAAATTTTCCCTTTAAATTTAAACGAAGTCCACTTCGTTTAAAAAATAAAATTCCCCAAACCTCTTAATCCTTTTTACATGTTTTTTTATTGTGTGTTGTTACAAGTTTTTTTACTTTTTTTTTGTTTTTTTTTTTAGTTGTAGCCCTTTTTTATAATTTTCTACTTTTCACCATTTTCATTTCTCCAGTTTTTCAAAGACAAAACAAACAGTATTTTATTGTAGGCCCATAAAACATCCATGCTCTGCTGTACAGACTCGTAGGTGCCCCTAAAAAAGGGTTTCCCATTTTATTTGAAAAAAGTAGATGAAAGAAATTTCCCCTTTTTTATATGCAATCAGACAGAAAAAAAAACAGGAGTGACAAATATATATCCCAGAATCAAAATTTGGGTTATTTTTGTTATTTTTTAAATAGATGAATATGAGTTGCCTTTATAAATATTTGGGGGCCTGGATAAATTTCTAGGGTGCAACAATCTAAGAAATTATAGTGATTAAAATTCTAGATAATTATGGTCCTTGATTCAGGGATCTATTCTGATTGCCAGATTGAAGTCAAGAAATTAAGGACAATTGACTTCTTCCTCATGGAGTTTGTCTTCCTCTGGACAACGTAGAATAATAGGATGAACTGGATGCTTGTCTGTTTTTCTTCAGTCTTACAAACTATATGATACTTGGTGCCTCAACATACTTTTTTGCATCTTTTTTCCCGTGTAAAATGCGCCTGAACATATGAAAGTGGGGAAGGTGCAGTCATAAATGGCGCCTAAATTTGGAAACGCCTCACATCTGTGGTTGATGCGTTGTGGAACTGTGGCGCATTAGTAATGCCTATGACATTCCGTAATAGCCGGCTCCCCACAGGGCTTGCTTAGATTTGTAGTGCAACATGCAATATCACTACCATGGTTTCTATTCACTGACATGCTATTCTAACACCTTTTACTTTATTTCTAGCCTACTATGTTGTGTTTGCAATCATTGATAATACTACGACAACTGTTTAAATACATGATTGAGGATTTATGTTAGATGCTAATAATTTATATTTAAAATTTAATTTTAAATTAATTGTAGATTATATAAATATTAAATATACTTTATAGGAGATTATTTTATATTTTTGGGATTTTATATTAATTTATATTATATAACTTATTATGATATGTATATAATTTTATATAGTTTGATGATTATCATATATTTTTTATTATTTTACTGATGTAAGTAGATAAATAAGGGACACTTCGACTCTTCAGGCTCAGACAGACCACATTGAAATAGGTCTCACTGTTCGAGCAGTAATGAGCCTAGTCTTGCCGAGCCACATTCATAAATGTAATACGAATGTGGTGTGACACGCTTCCAGAATTCCCCCACATCTTTAGCACATTACAGAGTCTCGGGCCAGGTACACAATGTGTCAAACATGTTCATTCGATGCACCATACTTTGGTAAATTAGGTGGACTAGTCACTTTTGCCGCATTTAACCGACCCCTTCATACATGTCACCCTGTGGGTGACATCTATGTTACTTGACGCTTACACACCAGCTTTAAATAGATATAGAGGATTATATAATATGACATTATTAATGAAAGTGTTATGTGCCAAACATTTTTAGTACTTAACACTCAACATTGGCCCATGGAGTGTTATGCGGCAAACTTTGTCACATTCTAGGAGCATTAAAATGTGACATACCAGACATACATTTCACCAAGTTTGGCCAGACGCCTGTTCATACATATAAAGAACAGTGGCACATTATACAAAAAATATGGTGCAGGTGAGGTCATTGATGTCACCCTATGTGACTATACAACTATTTGTCTCCATATAAGATATCAGACATTTTTAGATTGTGCATAATAGTCAGAGTCCTCCCTCTTGCTATAAAAGTTTGTCACTACTCTAGTCAGTCAGTCTTATATTTGTTTTTGAGGTTTGATGTTGATGTTTGAGGTTTGATGTATTTATATAGCAGTCCTGTCACTGCTTCATAAAATACAGAGTTAGAATATATCCATGTACATGAGAGCTAAAACATAGACACCATTGGTGAGCTTGGAGACAATATCTGTAATATCTGTTTGTGTATTTTTGTGGATGTAGGATATGCTCTAATATTTATCTCCTTTGCTGTGTGCTGATATTGTATTTACTAATTTCTCAAAAGAGTGTCCCCAAAATAAGAACAACAATGTCCTCATAATTAAATACAGACCGCCAACGTAAAAAGTACTAGTGTTTCCCATCAGGAAGGCTTATGCTTTTTTTTGTTTTTTTTTCTGAAAAAAATAGGGCATGCTGCAAATTTAAAAAAAATTGCAAGATTTTAACAAACCACAACATATTTTTGTATACCGCGATTGACCGTGACAGATAAGGGAGTTAATCGCCCACGGCAAAAGTGAGCTCCGGCCGCGGGTGACGCATCATGGAGCTAGTTTATGAGCCCTCATGATGTCCAGGATATACCTGTACATCCACTTGCGGGATGTCACTTCCTGTGAGGATGTCCAATGTCGGGTAGGGGTTAAGCTGGAAATCCGTAAGCAAATTTCAAGACTTGCATCAGTTCTGTTTCATTGTTATAAAATCTGTGAAATAAACTTTAATAATATGAATGCAAAATCTTCCTTTTTTTTTAAAAATGTCGTGCAATCTGTGCACCCCAATCTATTTTAAGGTGACTGGAACAGATTTTGGTTGTAATTTACAGTATGAAATACAAAAATTCTTCTTGTAAAACTGCAAAAAAACTTTTAAATCCAAACCACTGCAAACAGTTTGTGATGGAAATAAAGATAAAAAATACATTTAATATCAATGGGGCAGTAACTCTGCAACAGATGGAAATGAGGAGATTGCTTACCATCTCTGTGCTCACACATTCCCATGGGTCATGTTGTGAATATTTAGATTACAAGAACTAAAATGTATAGGTTACAATGTCAGAAATACAATGACACCAATATTCTTAACATTCAAGTGTGATATATTTACAAGAAAAAAAAAAGGATGTATAAATATTTTTGTTTCACATTTGCTGCCATTTCTTTACTTAAAAGTAATGGATTTACTATTCTAGTGCACTATTATAGCAAATTGACATTCCAGATGCCCAGGACCCCACTCAAAGCTGAAAAGCATCAAAGTGGCCTTTTTTTTTTTACAAGTTTTGACCTCCATGTACTATACAGTCATCTTTTAATCTGAATGGCCTCCGTGTAATAATAATCATGGGGGAAAAATGTATTTTCCTTGCTGAAACTGAATATTCTTTGTAAGTAGTTGCCTGCCACAAATACATTTATGTATTCTGTCTTAGCATGTATTTACATGAGGATGTATACGGTGCATACAAGGTACATATATCAAAGGGGTTGCCCAGTTTGTAGAAAAAAATAATAGTAAGCTGCAGTTGCCTCAAAAACTATATATATAGTTTTTTTTTTAAATGGCATGACCCCTTTAACTTTGCATTGTTGCAGTACTACTCAAAGTAGGGTGAATGTGGCCTATCAAATGAGCTTTTTTGTCACTTGAAAAAAGAGCAATGATCTTCTAAACTGTCAGCTACAGGGGTGTGGTAGGTACTGGCGTTGCAGTGTTTTGATACAATTCTGAATTCAGTAGCCCAAAGAAAATGAGCAGAGCATAGTAAAGAATTGGGTAAAATGTCCTTGGATTAACCTCTTAAATGGTGGAAACAATGTTTTAAATAAATCTATTTGGGGGTAGAAAATATTCTTTAATGACGGGTTTTAAAGCAAGGGCTGACGAGTCACAAAATCAAAAAACGTCTTGATTTCCATGTTGTCTAAAGTAAATACAAACAGGAAGGAAGAAGGTCTACTTTATCAAAACATTTAGTATTTAGTTAACAGGCAAGTCTAAGGGCGAAACAACAGTTTATATGAGTACAGCATAAAATATTTGCAGTGAAACATTGCACACTAATGGTCAGTTCTCAACAACATAATCCATATATTATTCCCTCCTTTCAATATTAGTCTCTGAACAATTGCTTGACTTGTTGCCCTGGAAATATTAATATTGCATGCTGATTTCCACAAATTATCCTCAAGGCCTTGATATTTTATTAGATATTATTATCTGATTTCTGATTATCAAAGGTATTTTTGAAAGTCTAATTGTCATCCATCAACATGAATAGGATCAGAGAGAGGCAGGAAACGAAAACATATTCAGATCAATTGGGGCCTTATGTATGAAACTGTCTAGTAGTAAGACTGCCTTTATTGCCCATAGCAACCAAACAGAGTTCAATTTTTATTTTTAAAGAGCCCTATATAAAATCTGAACTCTGATTGGTTGCTATGTGCAACAAAGACAGTCTTCCTGCTAGACAGATTTCATATATGAGGCCCTAGGTTTCAGTACAGAAACTTAGAACATTAGATGTACAGATGTAGCCAAGATTTTTTTGACGTGATATCTTACTGCACAGTGTTATATGATCTTAGATTGAAAATTCTTGAAAAAGTTGAGATATTTTTTGTACCACAAACCAATGTGTTAATTGACAAGCTAAGTGTTGCTACATCTGTGTTCTAAATTTCCTGGGACATAAGCCATTAAGGGCGACCTGTATGAAGGAAGGCGTTTCGAAGTGAATTGTAGAGTCTCATTTTCAGTGTATAATGCGCCTGATGTATGAAAGTGTTTTGGTGCATTCATAAATGGTGTGAAAAGTTTGACATGTCTCGCCTATGTGTTAGGTGCATTATGGAACTTAGGCGCATAAGTAATGAGCCTAACGTATTATGGTTATAGACAGTTGGAAATGAGAGAAAAAGCATTAGAATAGCATGTTAGTGAATAGAAACTATGGTATTGATCCTGCTTGGAGGACCACAGGTTCCAGCAATACCTGTGCTGTGCTTGCTCTTGCTGTATGTAGAATAAAGGATGAGAGCAGCAAAACTAAATTTCAATTTTAATGTAGTAAAAATTTAAATATGTCAAATCTTGGTCTGAAAGACACAGCAGGAGCCCTATTTTAAACTATAGGGTGCAATCCTTTGCACCCAAAACCATACCCAAACATGCACTGGTGTTGGGTACATGTTGGGTTGTTTAGGATCTGTTTGATGCGCGTTTTTTTTAAATCCTTTTTTTGGCCCAACCGGACCCAAAAAACGCTGTGGAAAAACCCCAAAGGGGCGAAAAGAAGTAAATTTTTATTAGGATGAAAAATGATCTTTTCCCATCAATAGAGTATGCCATTTATGTGTGAAAAGTGGTGGTCCCACCTTTGTGAACTGCACCTATGTCAAGAACGGGCCCACTTTAAGTCTCCATTGAGACATTGATTTCAATAGGTGTTCTAAGTTTGCTTGTCTGTTCCTACCACTTTTCCATCCTGAATTCTTGAGGTGGTTCCCAGAATTAAATACATTAAACAACATGGAACAAAACTAATAATAAAAAAAAAAAAAAAAAAACCACAAAAATCTGTCCCAAAATTTAGATCTCACAAAAATTGTAAAATTTTTTGTGAATATTGTATTATAATTTTTTAAGGCAAAATCTAAAGAATGACATTTAAAACATTGTAAGTTTTCAGTGTGAATTGTTAATTTTGTGAAAATTTGGTGAACCCAAAATTTAATTAAACACAAAGTCTCAATTTCTAAAACCGTGGCATCAAAAAGTGAGAAAACCCTTATGAAAATGGACAAATTTCCCCAAAGTGTCTATTTTGTGGGCCCACATTATTTTCCAACACTCCCTTAAAAGGGGGTTTGGGTTCCTACTTGATTCATCAAACCTCAGTCCTTTTTTTTTTTGGTTTCATTTTTGAATTCGGGATTTTTACTGCCCTTTCTGGTTTTTACTCCCCTGAAAACAACGAATGTGAGACACCAGGTCTTGTTATAATGCCCAGCAGGGCGTCTCATGAATCGAACAGTTTTGTAGCTATAGCAACCTAAGACTGATGCCCCCCTAAAAAAATGGATATCTAGAATTAGGGTGGACACTTTTTTAAGGGACCTATTGAAAGGACTTGTTTTGAATATCTTTAAACATAAAAAAAATCTTCTGGTGAGAAACCCCTTTAACATTTTTTGGCATTAAACTCATTAGAGCTTACAGGTGCCAAGGGAATCCTTTTTCAATCTCCATGAGACATCACAGAGCTTGCTATGTTAGAGCCATGCACTCCCCCACCTTCCCTTTGAGGATCCCCACAAGTATCAAAATGGTTTAGGTTTGGAACATGCTTTGCAGTCCAACACCCCTTTACCCTTTTTTTTTTAAACAAACAGTATGGTATATTTGGGGGCTTCATGTTGAAATGCTCCTTTGTGGACCATTTCCGAGGACATGCTCTGTTTCACTATTCACGTAATTTTGGGCATTCGGGTTCCCCTCAATGACACCCCCTCCCCTTTGCTTGACTGTAGGATAAAACACTTTTTTTTTCTCTTCACCGGGTTGCTCCCCAACACCTTGACCTCGAAAAAAATAAATTAATTTTGGTTCATTAGAAAGGCATGGTTTCAGAATCAATGTCCTTTTTGCTTGTTTTGCAGTCGTTTGCGTGCCTTATTGTGATCATCTTTAAAAGAGGTTTCCTTCTGGGTGAAGCCATGAGCCAATTTGATTAAATGTGGGTATATGGTTTGGGCAGGATGGGGAGCCCCACCCTTTTAAAACCTCTGAAGCAATTCTGGAAGCACTCAAACATTTATTTTAAAAATTTTTTGGTAGGTGCTACACCTGATCACTTTTTTTGTTCCCCATAGTGCTGATTTAAAATTTACGGTGTTTTATAAGATATGGACCATATCGATGAAAATACAAAAAAAAAAAAAAATAATGAAGAGGAACATACCTTTTTTCTCTGTAAAAATACAGGTCACAGCCCTGTTGACTGAAACCCCCAATTTACTGGCAAAGCGAAACTGAGGCTAAGCCCCCGATATTTGGGACCCCACAATCCCCTTTGAAATCCCCCTATTCGGAAAATGGGTCTCATAGTAGGGTGTTCCCCAAGTTTTGCTCCCTTCCTCAAAAAAAACTCTTAAGAATCTCAAAACAAACACCAACCTACACGCTAAAAGTCTGAAAAAAATAATTATAATTTTTTTTTAAATACACTATATTTTTCTTACTCAAAACACATTTTCCCTAAGTAAAAACCCATTGTTTAATGGGTTGTAAAAGCCAATGGACAATCCCCGAATGTCTCTTTTAAAAAAGGGGTGAGGGGAACCCCTGGGGGGGCCCGAAGGGACAGACAGACATTTTCTAGCGCTAAGTATTCAAGCTGCCCGGCCTATTTCGACGACCCTAAGTGGTCATCGCCATCTGGGTGACAATCCCTGCCTAGTTAAGGTGCAACACCAAATGGACGAGACAGACAAGCACAAAAGCAGGAGGTCAGACAGAGCAAATCAAATCTGGAGAGAGCAATGCAGTACAAAATTGTCAGGCAAAATTAAATAGGAGGAAATACACAAAAAACAAAAAACCAGGAATAGCATACAAGTATGGTGTTGGGTCCCAGTCCAGGCATAAATTGGCCACCAAACCCACACAAAACATTGACTTAGTGGAAAGGCGTTTCAATAGTTGTCAATATTTTCTGCAAGAACTGACCAAGGCAGTGTTCAGACTAAAAGCAGAAAATGCAGTTTCAGACAAGCCTCATGGCCAAAAGCAGGTCTTCCTTTAATGCAGCACAGTCAAAAGGGAAAGTTTTGTAGACGCCCCTTTAAGTGTGAACTTTGGCTTAGGTTCTATTTTGCCGTAGCAAAATTATTGACCAAAATGTAACTTTCTGTAAATATAGTAAAAACCCAAAAATTCAACAAAAATTAAACTGGAAAAACATCCCAGATATTTTGTTGCTCTTGTTTTACGGGAAACTCAAAAATTGTTCAGGCAATAGCAATTTCATTGAAACGAAGGTAAAAAAGTAAAAAAAAAGGTAAAAAATATTTCACAAATCTGAGGACATAAGCACAAAGTTAGACAGTTCTTTACATGTGCATCAGTGTGTAACAAAAGTAGAACAAAAAGTTATTTCAGATTTGGATACATGGAAATTTATACATAATATTCCTCTCCAGTTTTTCGTTGAGGTGACTAAAACTCCCAAGAGAAACAATGCTGAAGTATAAATGATTAAACCTTGTCATGCAGGGTTATATCCAGAAATATATGTTTTTATGACAAGTTGTGACAGTCTCAAAGCACCAGAGCATAACAAACCAAAGTAGCAATGTTTGCTATGTGCAGTGCTACCATGAAATGTCCTTTTTGAAAGCCTAATGTTACAATGAAAATTCTCAAGAACAAACGAAATATTTTTTGTAAGAAAAGTTGTTAGAAAACTTTGTTTAATTAAATTTCTTTTTGTTTACTACAGCTGCAGCTTTTCCTTGTTAATTAGTGCATTTTGCTGACACTTAACAGAGAAATATCAAAATAATGTTCTCAAGATCCAAGACATGACATCTGTTTCACTGATGGCTTTAATTCAAAAAGTGAGGCAACTAATACTGCATTTAGTGCATCTGGATGAAAACACATGCAATTTAAAATGAATAATTAAAATTTCTATGTAAAATTTCTTTGAAAACTGTAGTATGTACGAAATGAAACAAAACCCCCCATGGGAAAAGTTTTTTATTTTGTAGCTTTGTAGGGAAAATTTACTTTTTGTATGTCTACAAAAGGTCCCTCAAAAATACACTTTTAAAGGTTTTTGGAAGACCCTTGTATGTTTTAAAACCAAAGCCATGGGGAACTGGTAATTGCTTTTGAAGCCCCAAAATGTCATCCAACATAATGCACAACAGAGGTTAAAGATAATGAGGCAGATGACTAATCTTGAAAAGCAATCATTACCCAAAAGTTTTTAAAGGCTTCTGAAAATGGAAATATTTTCTATTTTCAGAATAAGAGTTTCTTTGGTTTTTTTCTTTATAACAGTGAAAAGAAATTTAAAAAATTTGTCTATTATTGTTTTTAATGTTTTGGGCCCAAAATTCTTATGCGCCTAATTCCTAATGCGCCAAACTAAGGGAGTGCAAAGAATTTTTGACACACTTTGAGCGACAAAACCCTTAAAGATTTAGGTGCTTTTAAAATAATGAGAAAATTTTAATTTGATGCACCTAGTTCCATATAGTATCCCTAAATGTTAATAAAGGGAAATGAAGTGATCTGGGGAGGGCTGGGCTGTACTTTTTGCGAGTGAGCGGTGAAATTATGTCTGACGTTCGTGACTGAGGTTGGTTAAGAGAGAATTTCATGTACAGTTGAAACCAGACGTTTCTCACTTTTATAAAAAAAAACATTGCATGTTTTTTCCTATCTGAAAAGAATCAATAAACCTTTCCTGTTTTAGGTAATTAGGATTACAAAATAATTTTTATTTGAAAAAAACCCCGAAAAATGAAAGGAGAGAACATTTTTTTAAAGGGATTTGTTTTTCTTTTTTGCAAAGTCAAAAGTGTACTACATTTATTAGATTTTATGCTTGCTTAAAACTGCTTTAAATGGGGTCAAAACCTTTTGGATATTTTCCACAGCCTTTACAAAATTGGTTGGAATTTTGGGCCCTTTTCCCGACAGAACCCTGTAACTGACTCTTTTGAAGGTCACCTTTTCCACCTTCCCTTTTTAGCTTTTGATACATTTTTAATAGGATTTAGTCATTTGGCTTTTTGAGGCCCTCCCCAAAAAATTGAATTGGTTTCCTGAAGCCTTTTTTTAACCAGTTTGACGATGCTTTGGGTATTGTTCATTTGGAAATCCATTTTTCCCCCTAAGCTTTAATTTCCCGGTTGATGTTTGAATGTTGTTAGATTTCCCTAATTTCTTTTCCCCTAAAGCATTATTTTGCGAAGTACCCTGTCCCTCCTGAGAAAAACACCCCCCCAACATGATGCGCCCCCTTGTTTCACAGTTGGGGTTGTTATAGGCTTCCAAGATTCTCCCTTTTTTCTTCAAAAAATAACTAGGTATTATGGGCCAAAGAGTTCAATTTTTGTTTCGTCAGACCAAAAGGGGGGTTCTCCCAAAAAAAGTAGGCTTTTTCCCGTGTGATTTTCAAACTTTTAAATTGGCGCTAAAATGTTTCTTTGGGTAAAACTTTTTTTGGAGAGGACCTTTAGCCCCTTTGATCGTTCGTTCACTGAATAATGACCAATTTTACCCGCTTTTTTCACAATTTTACAAGGTTTTTTTGGGTTTTTTTCCTGGCTTAATGTGCAGCGGACCGAAAATATGTTTTATCTGTGAAACACGAACCCCGCCCCCTTTTTGAGCATTTTGTCTGGACATTTCCATCTTGTTTGTATTTGGTATAATTGTTTTTAAGATGAATAAAGACCCTTTGGTTTGGGGAAATTTCACCAAAGGAGAAAAGATTGTGCAAGCCCCCAATTTTTTCTTGATATCTTAGTGTTTCTTTAGACTTCCTATGATGTTACCCCAAAACAGTGTTTTCTGGTGTTTTAAAAAACTTCCCCAGGTTTTTTCTTAATTAACTCTTTTTGCCAATAACAGGGCTTCCAAAGTATGACTCTTTTTAGGGGCCTCCCAAAAGTTTAAAAAGCTAGTAAGCCCCCGGACGTTTGTAACTTGTGACTTTCCAGAAAGTCATAAAAATGGCTTAAAAACTCCCTCTCTTTCATTATTCTGGAATTTGGCAAATATAAATAATTCCGGTAATCCTAATTGACCTGAAACGGGTAAGGTTTATTCTGATTTCATATCAGATAGTGAGAAAAGCATGCATACGTGTCTTTTTGTATAGTGTATGTTAACTTCTAGTTTTAACTGTAGGTAGTGGCCAAATAGTCATGAGGATCAACCGAGGAGCAGGGAAGTCCAAAATGAAATTGCTACCCCCAAAAATATACCTTGTGTACCACCCTGCATGTTTGTGGTGCCTTGTTTACTACCCTGCTGTGAGAGGTGAGATTTATTTTATGAATTTTTTCTTTTCCTTTTGAAGTGACCACTAATAAAGATGGGGACACATTTTACTTAAGCTTTTACCTACCTGGTGCCCTGCATACTTCGATACCGATCTGAGGCCTAGCCGAACTACCCAATTTTCTGTCTATGTTATAAAAACATATATATATATATATATATAATATATATATATATATATATATATATAATATATATAATATATATATATATATATATATACAGGTAAGAGGACGGCCTGGTGTTATATCATATTTTTTTTCTGCCCAAATGTCTTCAAAATGGGCAGATGGAGTAGTGGAAGCACGTGCTTCCACTACTCCATCTGCCCATTTTGAAGACATTTGTGACGTTCTTTTGTTCAGGTCAGGTATACATTTGTAACTATTGTATGTATTTATAACAATATATTATGTGATTATAATGTATATTTAGGGGTTACCTACCTGTTCATTGAACTATTATATATTTTGATGGCGTATAGTGAAGCTACGCATTTGTGTAGTTCCCCTGTCATTTTTTACTTGTTTTTATGAATTCTGTATGAAATACACACCAAACGTGCACAGCAAATGCAATGTGAATAGAGCCTAATACAGTTATGACTGTTCTGTTTACATAGGAATACATTTCTGTGACAGGCCCTAATCAATGAAGCCTCAAGCACTAGTTTACATCTTTTAAAATACACACAGAATACACAAAACCTTCATCAATATTTCAAGCATCCCTTGAGATGTGGTTTAGCTAGCTCAATCCACTTTCTTCTTTTTTTCAGTCGTGAATTTCCTTAGTGCCGAGATTTGAAAGCTGCTATTATTATTTATGTGTTCTACAATTACGACCAATGACACCTCCCCTTTCCAGCCCTAAGTCAGAAATGTGAAACAAATAATGCCTTTTATTATGACAGTCTGCTTTTTTGTCTGTTGAACAATGATAAACAGCACTGCTGACAGCCACTTATGTTTTAAAACTGTTCCTTCCGCTTATTTTAAACTTTTTCCAGAAAATGACGTAAAGGGCTTAAAAAAAAATTTAAGCAAGATCCTGCTATACATGCTAACCACCTTTTAAATGGTAGTATGAGGCATTTTCTTCTATTGAATGGTATTTATTTAGTGCAAAAAAAATTTAAATTTAAAAATTTTATAAATAAAAACCCATCCAAAATTAAAAAGTACTCTATAGCCGTACTCTGGTTGGTACACAATATTATCATCAAGTAAAGAATTTTGTTTGTAACATTACTTTTGGTGTCGGGACCCTTTATGCTACCTTTTAATTTTAACCTGTTTTTCACATCACCTTTCGATATTTTAAAATTTAGGGTTGGGGTTGTATTTTTTTTTTTTTTTTAAAACATTTTTTTTAAAAAATATATATATTTAATATATATATATATAAATATATATATATATATATATATAATTTTAATATTTGGGATTATCTCGGGGGTAGCAAAAAACACACCGCCCCTGGGCGTTCTTTTAAACCCTCTCTCGGCTTTTTTTAGCCAGATTACCTCAAAACGGAAAAAAAAAGGCCCATACAGGTTAACTTCAGCCCCCAAAAATAACAATAAACCCCTTGGGGAAACACCCCACAGTCTTTTGTAGTTTCCGGGTGCTTTTCCTCCCACGGGTTCCGGGGGGAATTTGTGGTATATAGTGGGCGGCTATGCGGCACAAAAGATTTCCCAGCTCGGGGCCCATTAAAGGCCAACTCTCAGACTGAAAAAAAAAACACACCACACCCCCCTGTTTTCCCTCCTTAATAGGCCCTCAAAACCACCCCCTGGTTTCCCGGGAGCAATCCACCCACCCTCCCTCTTTGAATTTTTCCGGGAAAAAGCCTGACCCAAACCCTGCTTTTTCCAAGCAGCCTACTAAAAAAACAAATTCATTACCAATCGATCCCGCGTATGGTTTAACGGGTTTTAAAACCCTTTCACCGAGATCAAAACCCCGGGGTTGACAATTTCGCCCATCAACAATGGCCCCTCTCCCCTTCTCACAAAACCCCCCCCCCCCTTTCAGCCCCCCCAGACTGTGCACTCAGAGGGGGCATCTGCATTTCCCTGGCTTGCCGGGCCTATGCTCTATTTTAAACCCGCAAAATCCTGCAGGGCAAGGAACCAGGGGGAAAATTCCGGGCATTTTTCCCCCTTCTTTCCCGCATCCAAATGAGGGGGGTTTGATAAAAAAACTAGCCTAAATTTTTCCCCTTCCTAAAAAAGGTATCCTGGGGGAAACCCAATGCCCACTTTTATGGCCGGGCATTCTTTTCTTTGAGGGCCCTAATTCCGTTCTCCGGGGATAGTTTCCCTACTTGGTAGATCAAGGGTGCTCTTCCGTTCACTACCTGAGAAAAAACGGCCCCATTTCCCCACCTCAGGGGCATCGGTCTGGACTACAAATTCCCGGGAAAAAGTCCGGGGCTACTAAACGGGCTGCCAAATAGGGCCTGTTTGAGCTCCGGGGAAAGCCCTCTCCCCCAGGGCCCACTTTATCATTGTTTTGATTTTTTTTCCCCTTTGGGTTTTAAGGGTCAGTAAGGGGAACCCGTTTATCCCCCCCCCCCCCCCAAACAAAATTTGGTAAAAATTTCCCGTAGATCCTACGATACCAAGAAACCCCCAAACCTGCTTTTGGTGAGGGGAGGGGCCATTTTTGGGGATCCCCCTCTACTTTTTTCCCCTTTGGGGGCTTAAATTTCCCCCCCCTACTATTTTACCCCGGGTACCTGGTTTCCCCCCACCCCCGGGGCGGACTTATTGGGGTTTTATTTGTAAACCCGTTTTCCTTTAAGGGCATCTAGCACGGCCCCCTGGATTTTCCCAAAAATCTCTCCCCTGACTAAGACCCACAGTAGTCTAGATAGCCCCTTTAATAGCCCTTTATGGGGGCGTAGAACGGGAATCCAGGCCCCTCTGAAATTTTCCCGGGGGCCCCCAACAAAAAAGGGGCTTTCCCCGAAGAAATTAAAAAAGACCCCTCAGGATTTTGAAAAACCCCGTCTTCTCTTTAGCGCCCCTTTGACGGGGGAATTTCCCAATATCGCTTTGTGAGGTCGAGGGTTTTGCAAATTATCCCTCCCCGGGACCAATTTGCTCTTTAAATTCATCACCCGGGAAATAGGGTAGGCATCCCTGAGGTTTACTTCGTTAAAGTCTGCGATAACTTGCAAAATCCCCCATTCCCCTTTTTTGGTTTGGGGTCCCTAGCACTATAGGGCTGGGCCCACCCACTCTTGGACCTCTTGATCACCCCTAGTTCAAGCATCTTTTTTACCTTTTTTGGAAAAATTTACCTCGCGGGGGGGCCCCTTCGGGGAATCCTATGGGGCTTCGGGTTTACTCTTCCCTTTGGGGGTCTGTGGGTTTTAAACCCCCTTATCACAGGGTTTTGGGAAAAAGGGTTTAATGGGTAAACAGGTCTGTTTCCTCTGCAGCATTCCCTACATTGTTCCTTTTGGGAGGGGGATGGGTTTCTAGATTTTTTAGGGTTTTTTCTATTTTGGGCCTCGGGGACTTGGCCCACTAGGCAAAGAAACCTCAGGAATCCTCTCCCCTTCCCGGGGTTTTATCGATTGACGTGGAAAATCGGGAAATTTTTTTCCTTTCCCCTGGCTGGTGAACCCTTTTTAATTCCCCCTCCCCCATTTTTTTCCACTTCAACATGGGGAACCCTGCCACTTACCGAGGAACTTGCTTTCCCCAGGGTGGGTACAAAACTATACCTGCCCCCCGGGTTTAAAATGCCTTACCCTTTGCAGACCTATTATAAAACCCGGGCCCCTAAAGCTTCTTGTCCGGGAAAAGGATGCCCCTTTAAAAAAATTTGGCCATCACTTTTCCCCATCCTCCCCTTGCAGTTTGGGGCCACTGCTCCACAGCCCCTTTGGGGGGTGACCCCCCACTCCCCCAATTTTCCCTTGGCCACATTTTAAATCCCCTAGGAGGCCTCCCAAAAAAAAGCTCGAAGGGTGAAAACCCGGTGGGGGGATTGGGGTACCCTCTTTTAATTGAGAAGAGCAAGTAGGGCACAAAGACAGTCCCAATCCCGCCCATCCTTCTCTCCCACTTTCTCAGAAAATCCCTTTCCCAAGGTTTTGGGTTAAAACGCTCAAACAAGACCGGTCTGAGGAAAGGGAGATGAATTTCGCATTTTCGTCACTTTCAACACTTTGCACGCTCCCTCATTAAAACCCTTTGGGCATTGGGAAAGGGGTTCCCCGATCCCTCCAAGATCCCTTGGGAAAATTACTTTTCGGGAAGGAAAAACATAGAGAAGCTCCTTTGCAAAATTTTTGGGTTTATGGGGTTCCCCGAGGGTTGGGCCCCCCGGGGAACGGTGGCGTAAAAACAATTTACCAGGATGTATGGGGACCTCTCGTGACTTCACCAATGGCCCCCACCAGATCCATCGCTTTCCTTTCAAAAGGGGCCTCCAAAGATTTGGGAACGGGACCATGGGCCCCGAAAAAAGTTTTCCCCGGGGGGTGACCCCGGCAGGTGGGACAAATTGGCAAAATCCCTAATCTCCCATAACATTCCCCCGGGCCCAAAAAGAAACCTTGTAGTACCCCCCGAGCGTTTTTTTCTCCCCTAAATGACCCCCTAACACATGGGGGTGGGCCCAAATCCGGGCCCATTGCCTATAGGGGCCCCGGGAAACCCAAAAACTGCTCTACCAACCCCGTCCCTGATTTTGGTGGGCGCGGTAAAAAAATTTTTGGTTCAGGGGGAAAATTTCCGGGAAAGGGTCTTCAAACCCAACTCTTGGGGTACCCCATTGAGGAAACCCTCACGGTTTTTTCCCTGGCCCCTTTTAGGGTAAGTCCTGCATTGGGTCGGGGGACCAAAAATTTTTTTAGTTTCCCCCCCAAATTTAGGGACAGGCTTTCTGATGAGACTTCTTCCTCATTAACCTACCAGGGCTGAAAGAAAGGGGAAACCCCGGGGTTTTTCTTTTTGGCCCCCCCAGTACCCGGGCCAAGCAAATGTGTGGGACTTGGCAGAGACGGTTTTTTCCCCCAGGGCCCCGAACGGGACAGTCTTGGCCCATAATCAAATCGGCAATAGACCCTTTCACCACCCCAAAAATTGATTGGGCACGGTCCCCCCCGCCTGTCTCAAGTTTAACCTGGGCCACGGGGAAACCCTTGTTCCCCGTGGGGTAAAATGTGACCCCCACTTTTTCCAGGGGGCCAAAACCCTGTGGGAGTGAGTCCCATATAAAGTGACTAAACTCCCTGATCCCATAACCCCCAGAAACCCCGGGGGCCATTCCTGTCATTTTCATATCTTGGGGGGTTTTCACCATTGGGTTTCCCCCAGCACTGGGATGCGGGGTGTGCCAAAAAAGAAAAAAATGCGGGGGGTTGCGGGGCATCCATGGGGTCCAAAGTAGCAAAACTGGGGGCCGCTATATTGGCCTGGGGCCCCGACATCTCCCGCACACAATATCCCTGGGCAAATTTCCCTTTTTGGCAAAGGGTTGGGGCCCCCCCGGCCTTGGCCCGCCCTCCCGGGGGGTCCCTTTGCTCCCGGCTTTGGGGGAGGTCCCCAGTCCCCTCCGGGCCCCCCCAGTAAGGGGGTTTTTAGGGTTTCCCGGGGGCCCCCCGGGATCTTTTCCATAGCGTGGGAAACTCTCTACGAGACCCACTAGGGCATCTGCCCTTTTGGGGAAACACCCCGCGGGAACCAGCATTGTTAAAAGAAACGGGAAGGGGAGCCATGAAACGGGCCCTAACCACTCTTTCGACCCCCTTAGCGCCGGGGGGCATATCTCACTGCAAACCATTTTTGTTTCCAGATTCAAAAAGTAAATAGCTGAGACCTCGGGGGTTTGACCTTACTGTACCCCCCATGGGGGACCCCTGGGCCCGGGTCGCCAACTAACACCCAGCGCGCCAGGATCTCCGCTTTTTAAATTTTTAGTATCTTTTTGCATCTTTTTTTAAAGGGGAGGTCCCTAATAGGGCCCTTTTGGGGGTCCCCGTTAAATTTGGGTCCCGCACCCCACCCATTTCTCCCGGGCCCGGGAGCGCCCCTTTTCCCGGGCCCGGGGGGACCCGTTCAAACACCGTGGGGGAACGCCTCGGAAAGTCATCTTCCCCGGGGTCAAAACTTTTGGAGGGGTCCCTGGGCGGTCCTTCCCAGCCCGATGTCCTTCATCACGTGTTGGCGGGCTGGGGTTTCCCCGGGGGGGCACCCGGGATCCGTTTTAAATCGCCCTCTGCTCATCAACAGCTGGTTGGTTTCTTGCTGCAACCCGCAGGGCTTCCCGTATGATCTTTTTTCTGCTGTTTTGTGGGTTGCCCTTTTGCGGGCCCGTATGGCTTCCACATGAGCTTTTTTGCTTTCTTCGCTGTGGTTTTGCTGCTGCTGCAGATTTTGCCCGCCAGGTGTTAATGAGCCTTCCATGTTAGCAGGGTTTTAACTTGGCCCTGACTGTGCTTTGACCCAGGGCATGTACAAACGGGTCTGTGCCCCCCCCGGGGTCCCCCCCACCAAATTTTGGGGTTTATCTCAAAGGGACAAAAAACACACCATCCTGGGCGTTTTGTTTTAAAACCCCCACCTTTATTTAGCCAAAAGTTTTCAAAAGCAAAAAAGGAAAAAAAGGCATAAAGGGTTAACTTTAGCCCCACAAAAAAACCCTAAAAATCCTTGTGGAACACTCACGTCTTTGAGTTTCCCCGGGTTTTTTCCCCAAAATCAGGGGGAAAGTTTTATAAAATGGCGGTTTTGCGGGAGCACAGCTTCCAGCCCCCGGGTCCCATAAGGGCCCAAATTTTCTGACTGAGAAAAAAACCCCCCAAACCCCATCCTGCCTTTTTCCTGCCCTTTAAATAGGGGCCCCAAAAAACCCGGGCCCGGGGTACCCGGGGGAATCCACCCACCCTCTCTTTTTAATTTCTCCCCGTAAAGCCCGACCCCCAAACCCCCTTTCTTTTTCCCGCAGTCCTACTAACAAAAAAAATGTCCCGTACCATATCATACCCCGGATTTGGGTAAAGGGCTTTAAATTCACCCCCCGAAACAGAACCCCGGGGACAAGTATGCCACAAACAAAAGGCCCCTCGTGCCCTTTCACAATATTTATACCTGAAAAATTTGGGGAGAGCTCTGGGCCCCCCCGAGGCTATAAAAAATCCTAACAAAAGTGAGGGTAGAAGTTTTGGGGGGGCTGTGGATAGGTGCAGACCTCTAGACAAGAGGGATCTGTATTTGCTATGGGTTTAGGCGGCCAAGGACTTATTTTTTTTGTGTTTGTTTTTGGGTTCTTAAACGGTGTGCCCCAAATTTAAAGTTGGCTGAGGCCAGTTTGAAATATTCCCAGTGTCAGAAGATCTTTTGAGCCAATACCGTTCTACCAAGGACGGCGATCCAAGAGCCAAGCGGGAATCCCCAGGACGGGCCAAGATGGCGTCCCAGAGCTGAGCGGCAGCTTACTGTATATATATATATATATATATATAATGTGAAAATACACCCAGCCATAACACCTAATCACCTTTCGATAGTTTAAATGTTATGGCTGGGAGTATTTTCACATATATATACAAATTCTGCTGGGAAACATTAGGGGCCACATGTATGAAAAGTGTCTAGGTCTAAAACTCACTTTATTTCCCAGTGCAACCAATCAGAGTGCCCCGTTCATTTCATCTAGTGCTCTGGAAAAAGAAAGAGGCTCTCTGATTGGTTGCAATTGAAAACAAAGTGAGTTTTAGACCTGAACACTTTTCATACATGTGGCCCTGGGTCTTGGAATTTGTGGATGTTACTGAAATGTACCTACTGACTCCCTTAAAATTGATTCAGCCAAACACACATCACTATGGAAACATTGATCCATAAAAGCAATAACTTTCAGTAGGATAATGTGACCAGTCACACTTCAAAAATGGTTCATGAATGTTTTGAGAAATGTGAGAAGTAGTTCTAGATGTCGACTGGGCTTCCAAATTTTCAACATCTCAAATTGGTCAAGTATCTTTGGGATATGCTTGAAAACCAAAGTTCTTCCCATTAGAGGCTACACCTCACAACTTACAGGACTTAAAGTATCTGCTGCTAAGTCTTAGTTCCAGGTATCATAACATATCTTTTGAGGGCTTTTGGAGTCTTTGGCTCAACAGGTCAGAGTTGTTTTGTGGTTAAAAAAAAAATATGATAAGCAAATATCAACCCATTAGAAAACTATATGATTAGATAATAAAGAAAGGTACATTTATAGAGGAAATCATTGGTTTGTGCATAACTCACTGAGCTAAGCAGAATATTTTTTGCAGTCCTAAATAAACCCACAAATATTTTATCTTGTACTCAGCTCGGCTACATTGTATAGAATTCTGCTTCCAAAGGAAAATTTGTTGCTGTACCTACTCCATACTTCTTAAAGTGGTTAATTCTGCAGTATTTGTTTTTTGCAAACCCATTACATACGATTGGGACGATCGTAAGGCCAGATTGTCAGAGCTTGACAAGCATGGCCATCTCCCCATTTTCTGAGGTCTTCTCATATCAAGCTTTGATCCGGACTCAAAAAAGATGGGACAATCCCTTTATTGCTTGTTGTTGATACAGGGGGGGGGAAAAAACCCTTTTTTTGAAAAAAAAGGGCCCCCTTTTTTTAGGGGAAAAAAGGGGGGGTGAATTGGGGCTTGGGAAAAAGTGGAGCCAAAAATTTTCCGGGGGGCCCGGGTTTGGGAATTTGGGGTTTAAAAGCCTTTTTTTTGTTTAGGGAAAACAAAAAGGAAACAGATAAAAAGAATAATTTTGGGGAAAGGAAAGAAAACCCAAAAGGGAAAAAAGAGGGGGGTTTAGATTTGCTCCCCAAATTTAAAAAAAGGGGGGGGAAATTTTTGGGGGGGTTAAAAAAGCTTTTGGGAAATTGGGGGGGCAAAAGGGGCTGTTTTGGGAAAAAATATCTTTGGGGTTTTTTGGGTTTTTGGGGGCCCGGGGGAGGGGGGGGGGGGAAAAAAAATGGGGGGGTTTAAAATAAAAATTTTTAAAAAAAAAAAAGGGGAAAAGGAAAAGGGGGCCCCGGGAAAGCAAAAAAAGGGGGTTAAAAAAAAAATTTTTTGGGAAAGGGGGGACGTAAGAATTTTTTTAAGGTTTGGGTTTTTATTTTTTGGGGGGAACGATTTTTTTTTGGGGAAAACCCTTAAAAAGTTGGGCGCCGGGGGGGGGGGGTTGAAAGGGAATTTTCAGGTTTTTAACAAGTTTTGTTAAAAAAAGTGGGCCCCCGGGTTGAAAAAATTTTAAGGGAGCAGGGAGAAAGGTGGGGGGGGTTTAAACAGGTCCGAAGGGGAAGTGGGGGGGAAAAAAAATTTTTCCCTTTTTTTTGTTTGGGGGAGGAAAAAAAGTTTTTTTTGTTTTAAAGGAACCCGGGGGCCCCATCAAAAAAAAAAAAAATTAAAAAGGGTGGGGGTTTTTTGCTTTTTAAAAAAAAATGAAAAAATGGAAAGTTTGATTTGGGAAAACCCCCTTGTGATTTTTTTGCCCCAGGGAAGGTTTTTTTTAGGAAGGGCCGTTTGGTTGTTGGAAAGGAAAGGGTTTTTTGGTAGAAAAAGGGAAAAAGGGTTTAAGGAAGAAAAGGAGGAAAGGGCGGGAAAGTTGGGGCCCGGTTACAATTTTGAAAAAGGCCCTAGGTGGGGGAAAAAAACCAAAATGGGGTTTGGGGGAAAACGAAATGGGGAAAAAAGAAGGGGGGTGGAGTTTTGGGGGGGGGAAAAAGAAAAAAATTGGGGCGGGCCCAGGGGTGGGGGGGGGGGGGGAAAAAAAAGGGGGGGGTAAAAATGCGGGGCCCCCCCGGGGGGGGGGGGTTTCGGAAAAAGGGCCCCCCGGGGAAAAAAAAAGGAAAACAGGTAAGGGGGGGGGAATGGAAAAATTTTCCCCCGAGGGTTGGGGGGTTTTGGTGTTAACAAGGGGGATGTGTGGGAAAAGGAAGTTACCCAAAAAAAAAGGGGAAAATGGGGGGGAGAAGCTGGGGGTTTTTTTTTTGGGGGGGAAAGGTTGAAGTAAAGAAAAGTCCCCCGTGGAATTTAAAAAATTTTTTTGGGGGGCCGGGGGGGAGGGAATTCCTTCCCGAAAGAAAAGAAAAAAAAAAGCTGGCTTAAACCCGTGCCAGAGGCCCCAGGGGATTTGAGCTTTTTGAGGGAAAAAAAAGGGGTTTAAATTGGGGGGGAAAAGGGGTTTGGGGGGGGGGGCAGAGGAAAAGGGAAAAAAACAAAGAGGTTTTTGGGGTTTAAATTTTTTTTTTCCCCCCGAATGTGGGGAAAAAAGGGGGGTTTTAAAATTTTTTGGGGGTTCAGGGGGGGGGACTTTTTGGAAAAATTTTTAAAAAGGTTAAAAAGAATTTTTTTGAGTATGGAGGTTTTTGGGGGGGGTGGGGGAAAAAATTTGGGGCCCAAGATAAAGCGGGTTAAAAATGGCCGATTAGCTTAGGAAGGGGAAAAGGGATCAGAAAAGAAAGTGGTTGTGTTTAAAGGGTTTGGGAACCTTGGGGGGGGGGTTCCTTGGTTTTTTTTTTTTTTTTTTTTTTTAAAAAAAAAAAATTTTTTGTAGATTTTTTTTTATTTTTTCCCTTTAAAATTTTTTTTTTTTAAATTTTGCTTTTTTATTTTTCCCCCCCAAAATTCCCTTTTCTTTTACTTTTCCCCTTTTCTTTTTCTGTTTTGTGTTCACCTTTTCCTTCTTTTTTGCCTTTTTCTTTTTCTTTTTTTAAATTTTTTTTTCTTTTTTAAAAAAATTTTCTTTATTTTTTCCGGGGTTTTTTTTTTGGGGGGGAGGGAAGAAAATTGAGTTTTAATTTTTTAAAATTTCTGGGGAAAGGTTTTAAAATTTTATTTTCAATAAAAACATGGGGGAAAAGTGACCAAGGGGGTAATTTTAACGGGGGGGAAGTGAGTTTTAAAAATTTTAATTTTTCCCAAAAAGGAAAATTGGAGAAAATGGGGAAAAAAAAAATTTTTTATGGGGTTTAGGTTTTAAAAAGGGAAAAAAAGGGAAAATTTAAAATTGATTTTTTAGGCTTGCAGGGGTTTTTTGGAAAAAGGTTTTTTCGGGTTGAAAACTTTATTGGTTTGGTTTTTTTTTAAAAAAAAATTTTATTTGTTTCGGAATTTCCAAAATGCCCGAAAAATTTCGATGAAACAGGTCATATTCCTATATGCAAATTTTATGAAATTGGGTAATGTAAAAGGGGGGAGAATTGGGTCGCCCCCTGAAAGACACGGCCCCTTTCTCTTTTTTTAATTTCCCGCCCCCCTTGGTTAAATCCCGCATTTTTTTTAATGGCCCTTTTCAGGGGGAAAGGGTGCATAAAACCCAGAAGGTCCGAGCCTTAACCAGAATTTTTTTTTTTTGGGGGGTTGTTTTTTCCCCCCCAAAGGGGGTTTTCCAGGGTTTCCATTTTTTAGGCAAAAAAATTTTAAAAAAAAACAAGTAAATTTTTGAAAAAATTTTTTTTTTGGGTTTAGTTCACTTTTTTTTTTATAAAATCGTAGATTTTTGGGGATGTCCCCACGGCAGGGTTTTTTTGGGCCCGGGTTTTTCAGCCTTTGGTTTTTCAGACCCTGAAAAACCCGGAAAAAATGAGCAAAATTTGCTTATGGAAAACCCTGTCAGCAGCCCCCCCGGGGTTTTCCGCGGGGTTTTGAAACCCGGGGGCCCGGCGGAAAAAACTTTGTAGAACACAATTTCTTTCCGGTTCCGGAGGAATATGTGCTTCCAATGGGAGGGGGGGGGGCTTTCTCCGCTCATCGGAGAAAAACCCTCCCCCCTGCGGCGTGGGGGGGGGCCGCAAAACCGGCAAAACCTTTTTGTCCCCTGCCGGTGGTTTGGCCTTAGAGTGTTGCTTACATATTTTGAATCTTGACTATCTAAGTATTTATATTTTAGGTTTACACACAGTAAATGTGTAATTTTTCATTCGTATTTATGCATTTAACAGAGGGACATAGTTACTTGAGGATATTACTTGTGTCAAACAGATTGGACTAAGAACTGAATTATTCATTTTATATCCTTGGCTGTTAAACTGAAACTGGAAGAAAATAATGTTATTAATATAAAGGTGGGTGGTATAATGAGGGAGCCTTTTTTCTAACCAGAAAAAAAAAATTTTTATTCTGATTTATAATTAATTTAATTGAAATGACACACACCTATTTACTGACATGTTGCTAAATATGCATGAAGGAGGCATAATGAGCAGTGTCCCAAATAAAAGCTCAAATTCTGTCTTAATGAATGCAAACATTTTGACATGACTCCTTTTTGATTTTTCTCCTCCCCCAAAGAACAATGTTTCTAAATACCAGTTTACAGCTGGCACCATTTTGCAATGTTCTCAACTACATTTGCACAAAAGAGAAATCACAGTTTTTATTCAACACCACTTGCATCTGTAAAGTCAAAGGGTACAGCTGCAAATGAAACATTTTAGTTTTTTATTTTTAGTTTACAATTTAGTTTACAATACTCAATAAGGAACAAACAATTGTGATTATGCATTTATTTAATATGTGTCATAAAACAACATTATAAAGTAACCTCTGCCCTACTTGTTAAATGAGTATATTGTTTAGAAAGTAATATGTGTAAAATATTTATGTAATATTGCTTCAATAGCTGTCAAATGACACTGATACATTATGTGGTATCATCTTCAAAACCCATACCTTGACCTTTTTTACTTTAACAATATTTTCTACTAAGATTGACTTTTCACACTGTATCACACTATTAACACTGTACAAGATTGTACCTATTTATATAAGCACATAAACTGATAGAATGTGCACAGGGCCGGACTGGGAATAAAAATCAGCCCTGTCACTAAGCCCCCACCCGTCCCAATCAATATCTGCTTAAAAATTCCCCGTTCTGCACCTCGCCACTTTCTAAAATAAACTACACTTTAAAACTGCTTTTACACGAGCTTTTTTTTGATGAAATTTTTTTTTTGGTTTTGGTACGTTTTTTGAGAAAGGCAGAAAGTAGTTAATTTTCTCACAAAAAACCCATCAAAAATGCACCAAAAAAAAGCTCCGTGGAAAGCCCCCTAAACACAAGCAAAGGAGAGAAAAGTGGTGCAGAGAAATCTATCACAGAGTCAGGTGTGCACTTGCTTTAAAAAAACCCAGGGAAAACCCACCTGACCTACTAAGCCCAAATAACCTACAACCTCACCAATCACATCACCCTAGTCAGGTCACAAACACATAATACAGCACTGATCAACATAGAAGGAAAATGACCCCCCACGAGGGCTCACAGGAACTAATCTCTGATGGGAGTTGTTATCTTCTCCTTTTTTTCTCCTCTACCCAAATCCAGTTTCCCTGATGATTTTTCCCCTTTATTTCTTTCTCGGGCCGGACAGCATGCAAGGGCTTCTTCTCCTGGTCACTATTTTCCCCGTAAATTTACTACAAATAATTTAATTCTCTCTTTTCCCGACTTTCATCAATTCCCCCAAAAAAGTGTATGTTAGAAACCCCACAAATTAGAAATTAAAAAAAAGTCAGAAAGTGCCCTGTAAATAGGTAGATCCCATTAGTTAGGGAAACAGAGCCCTTCCCCCCATTTAAATTTTGGTAGGTGACAGGGCCTACCCCTGTAAATTTGCCAGGTACTGGGGTGCCCCCCAGTAAAAATAGCCAGGGGAGCTAGGGCGCCCCCAGTAACTAGCCCGGTAGAAGGCTGCCCCCTAATAGCAGGGAGCTGGGCTGCCCCCAGTAACTAGCCAGGGAGCTTGGGTGCCCCCAGTAATTAGCCCCGGGAGCTAGGGTGCCCCCAGTAATCCCCGCCAGGTAGCTAGAGCTCCCCCAGTAATCACCAGGTAGGGCCCGGAATTAGCCCTGTACGGGAGAATTAGCCGGGGGAGGGCCAGGGGGAGTAATTAGCCAGCTGGCCAGTATGAGGCGCAGGGCCGTTTAGGCAGGCAGGGCCGAGTAGGCAGGGAGGGCAGATATAAGCAGGCAGGGTATATGTGCCCGCAGGGCCAGTAATAGACAGGACCCCTTATAGGGAACAGGGGGTTATAGGCAGACAGGGTGGTATAAGGGGAGACAGGGCAGGTTATGGCAGACAGGGCGTATTATAGGGGAGACAGGGCGATATATAGGTAAAAGGGGAGTATATAGGTAGACAGGGCTGGTATATAGGTGACATCTGGCTGGTATATAGGCAGACAGGGCAGTATATAGGCAAAGGGCTGGTAAATAGGTAGAACAAAAGGGGTGGTATATAGTTAACAGGGCTGGTAAAAATAGGCAACAGGGCAGGGGGATATAGGGGAGGGGCGGGCAGGGGAAAGGAACAGGGAAATTATAGCTAGACAGGGCATTATAGCTAGACAGAGTGGTATATAGCTAGACAGGGCAGTATAAAGCTAGCAGGGGGGTATATAGGTTGACAGGGCAGGTATAAGGTAGACAGGGCAGTATATGGTAAAAGGGCAGTATATAGGTAGAAGGGGCTGGTATATAGCGGGACAGGGGGGTATATAGTAACAGGGGAGTGTACAGGGGACAGGGCAGTATATAGGTAACAGGGCAATATACAGGGAGACAAGCTAGTAGTTTTAAAAAAGAATAAAAAACAATCTTACCTGATTCTTTCCCTCCTCTTCTTTTCCCGGTGGGCCGTGGCGCAGTGTGCGCGACGTGGAGCGGGGGGCCCCCGGGGGGGCGTCATCAATCCCACCCGCCCCGCAGCCCCCTGGGAGCTAAAAAAGACGGGATCGAAAATTCCCCGGCTGTTTTAGCCCCGGCGCGCTTGCACCGCCGGTGCAGGCGGCGGCCGTGATGGTGCATGGGTGGGTCGGGGGATGGCCGGCAGTTGTGGGAGAGGGCCTGCGGTCCCTGACAGGGGTCTGGTCGCTGATGCGACCATTGTGGCCCCTGTAGCGCACTTCAGACCAGCGCCGGGACTCGGGGCCCGCCGTGGGGAAACACTGGTCCCCTCGGCGGGCAATCCAAGCCGGCCCTGCGGCCCGGACCCCAGCGGCCTCAATGTGAATATATATATTGTGAGGGAATGACTGAAAAGGTGACGGATGGTGATGGTGTATATATTTCACCCAGGGTTTATACCAGGCCTAGCTACATCTGTTCATGGTGAGAGGCTTCAAATATCACATGTAATGAGAGGAAAAAATACAGTTCTAATTTTCCTTCTGGAAGCAGAGGGAGCTTGGTTTGGTCTTCATAAAATGTTGTGTTTTAGTATGACACGCACATTACTGCCGCCGCTCTTAGAATCGCTTCACTATAAAATTCCCTGGGCACTTAAGAGGGCAAAACTGACCAAAAAACTGAAGCGGGAATATAGCCTGATAAAGTCATGGCAGCGAAAGCTGGAAAAAAAACAAGCTGAGAGCTCAGGTGGCAACATCAGTTACAGAGTGTGGAGATGACGGCGGCAGCCACAGCAGCATGAGGTCAGAGAGTGGAACAATGACATTCTGGAGGTGGCAAAAACAGGAGTAGGCCACAGAGTGGCACACTGACACAGGGTGGAGGTCCCGGCATCAGCAGCATGAGGTCAGACGGTGGCACAATGACATTCTGGAGGTGGCAAAAACTGGTGTAGGCCACAGGGTGGCACTATGACACAGTGTGGAGGTCACGGCAGCAGCAGCATGAGGTCAGACAGTGGCACAATGACATTCTGTACATTCCCTCCATTGTCTCTCTCTCTTCTAACCGATGCACCACTACTAATTCTGTTAACCCCATCAACCTGAAGCACATCCCTCTGACCCCTGCTCTCCCTATCCCTCTCCTTGAAGCTCTCTGGAATGCACGGTCTGTATGTAATAAACTTTCCTACATACATGACTTATTTATCTCAAGAAATTTACTCTTCCTTGGTCTGACCGAAACAGGGCTGACCCCCTCTGACACAGCCTCCACTACTGCTCTCTCCTTTGGCAGCCTCCAACTTACCCATACCCCTCGCCCTGGTAACAAGCATGGCGGAGGTGTTGGCCTCCTCCTGTCTGACACTTGTTCCTTTGTCCCCTCTTCACCTCTGCCTTCCCTCACACTCTCCTCCTTTGAGGTGCACTCTGTCCGCATTCTATGCCCCCTTCCAACCTTCAAGTGGCTGTTGTTCTACCGACCACCAGGCCCTGTCACCGCCTTCCTTGACCACTTTGCTTCCTGGCTCGTCCATTTTCTTTCCACCGACATCCCCACTATTATCATGGGAGACTTCAATATCCCAATTGACACCCCCCACTCTGCTTCCAACTAACTCCTTTCACTCTGTTCTTCTTTGATCTCTCCAGTGGACCTCTGGAGCCACTCACAAAGATGGACACACTGGACCTCATCTTCACCCGCCTCGGCCGCCGATCTGGCGTCTCACACTCCCCCCACCCCATATCTGACCACAATTGCTCACTTTCTCCACCCATCTCCACCCCACCGGCTCCTCCTGTCCCACATATAGTGCACCCCCACAGGAACTTACAAAACTTCAACCCTCACACTCTCTCTGATTCTCTTACACCTCTTTCTACCATATCCTCATTTAATGACCCAGACGCAGCAACCACTTTCTACAACCACACAATCACCACCATCCTTGACTCAGTCGCTCCCCTCACACACAACAGAACCCGCAAAATCAACAGACAACCCTGACACACAGACTCCACCAAACAGCAGAGGCGAGCTTCCAGAATTGCAGAACGCCGCTGGAAGAAGACTCGCTCCACGACGACTTTGCCTCATACAAACAATCACTACATACATTTAAATCTGCACTCACCCTAGCTAAAAGGATTACTTTCTCCAATCTCATATCCTCTCTGTCTCATAACCCCAGACAACTATTCAACACCTTTAACTCTCTCCTCGCCCACCAGCACCTCCTCCACCCTCTCTCCTTCAGCAGACGACTTTGCCATTCACTTCTAACAAGATCAACCTTATCAGAGGAAAGCTTCAGACCCCAGTCCCCAGGCCTTCCTTATATCTGCACAATGCTCTTCCCCCTTTACTCGTTTTCCCATTATTTAACATGATAATCTTTCCTCCTACTGTCCAAATCCAACCTCACCACCTGTAATCTTGACCCACTGCCATCACACCTTATCCCAGACCTTAGTGCTGCTTTCATCCCAACCCTCACCATCTTTTCAACTTATCGCTCACCTCGGGCATCTTCCTTCCTCCTTTAAACATGCTACTGTCACTCCCATCCTTAAAAACCATCCCTTGATCCCTCCTCTCTGTCCAACTATCACCCCATCTCACTGCTCCCTTTTGCCTCCAAACTCCTCGAGCAGCACGTCTACCTTCAACTGTCTCCCACCTCTCCTCCAACTCTCTTCTTGACCCACTACAATCTGGTTTTCCACCAACCACTCTACCGAAACTGCCCTAACCAAGGTACACCATGACCTAGCAACTGCCAAAGCCTCACGCCAATACTCTGTCCTTCTCCTTCTAGACTTGTCCTCTGCCTTTGACTCTGTCGACCACTCCCTCCTGCTACACATCCTCTCCTCCCTCGGCATCACAGACTTGGCTCTTTCCTGGATCTTCTCGTACCTTTCTGATCGGACATTCAGCGTCTCTCATTCTCGCTCCACCTCCTCCCCCGGCCTCCTCTCTGTTGGTGTCCCCAGGGGTCAGTCCTGGGTCCTTTACTTTTCTATCTACACCCTTGGTCTGGGTCAACTCATAGCTTCACATGGCTTTCATTACCACTGTATGCTGATGACACCCAGCTTTATATATCCGGCACAGATGTCACCTCTCTTCTCTCCGGATCCAGACTGTCTATCGTCCATTTCCTCCTTTTCTCCTCCCGTCTCCTAAAACTAAATGTGGAGAAAACAGAATTCATCATCTTTCCACTGTCCCCCTCCATCCCTCCACCTGATCTCTCTATCACTGTCAGTGGCTGTACACTCTCACCTGTTCATCAAGTCCGCTGCCTTGGGGTAATCCTCGACTCCGCTCTGTCCTTCAAACCACACATCCAAACCCTCACCTCTGCTGCCGCTTCCCACCTGAAAAATATCTCTCGCATCCGTTCGTTCCTCAACTTCGACCACAAAAATTGCTCGTCCATGCC
This sequence comes from Phyllomedusa bahiana, assembly GCA_025379985.1. Lineage (NCBI taxonomy): Eukaryota > Metazoa > Chordata > Amphibia > Anura > Hylidae > Phyllomedusa > Phyllomedusa bahiana. The sequence continues at coordinate 11,265 of JAODAL010014446.1, read as the reverse complement.
CTTGTCATCTCCCGCCTTGACTACTGCAACATCCTTCTCTGTGGCCTCCCATCTAGCACTCTTGCTCCCCTTCAAACCATTATCAACTCTGCTGCCCGTCTTATCACTCTCTCCTCGCTACTCCTCTGCCTCTCCCCTCTGTCAATCCCTTCACTGGCTACCAATAGCTCAGCGAATTCATTTCAAGTTGCTAACCATGACCTACAAGGCTCTCCATAACCTCTCCCCTCCATACATCTCTGCCCAAATCTCCAGATATCTCCCCTCACGCAATCTCCGCTCCTCACAGGACCTTCTTCTCTGTTCTCCTCTTATCAGCTCCTCACATAACCATCTCCAAGATTTCTCTCGCGCTTCCCCACACTCTGGAACGCACGTCCTCAACACATCAGACTCTCTTCCACTCTCACCAGCTTCAAAAGCAACCTGAAAACCCATTTCTTCAGGATTGCCTACAACCTACAATAACCCTGCTGCCACTGTACTACCCCACAAACATGTCTGCCCCTCTCCTCCTGTCTCTTCCCACCTCCTTGTAGATTGTAAGCCTTCGCGAGCAGGGTCCTCTCTCCCTCTGTACCAGTTATACGTCATTCATTGTCATTATTGTACTCACTTGACATATCATGTATGTGACCCCCCTCAAATGTACAGCGCCATGGAATCAATGGCACTTTAAAATAAATGTTAATAGTAATAATAATGACACAGTGTGGAGGTGACGGCAGGAGCAACAGCATGAGGTCAGAGAGTGGCACAATGACAGGGTGTGGAGGGCATGGCAACAGCCACAGCAGCAGCATGAGGTCAGAGAGTGGCACAATGACAAATTCTGGATGTGGCAAAAACAGGAGTAGGCCACAGAGTGGCACAATGACACAGTGTGGAGGTCATGGCAGCTGCAGCAGGAGGTCAGACAGTGGCACAATGACATTCTGGAGTTGGCAAAAACAGGAGTAGGCCACAGAGGGGCACAATGACACCGTGTGCAGGTAACTGCAGTAGCAGCATGAGGTCAGACAGTGGCACAATGACATTCTGGAGGTGGCAAAAACTGGAGTAGGCCACAGAGGGGCACAATGACACAGTGTGCAGGTAACGGCAGTAGCAGCATGAGGTCAGTCAGTGGAACATTGACATTCTGGAGGTGGCAAAAACAGGAGTAGACCACAGAGTGGCACAATGACACAGTGTGGAGGTCAAGGCAGCAGCAGCATGAGGTCAGACAGTGGCACAATGACATTCTGGAGGTGCAAAAACTGGAGTAGGCCATGGAGTGGCACAATGACACAGTGTGGAGGTCACGTCAGCAGCAGCATGAGGTCAGACAGTGGCACAATGACATTCTGGAGGTGGCAAAAACTGGAGTAGGCCACAGAGTGGCACAATGACACAGTGTGGAGGTCACGTCAGCAGCAGCATGAGGTCAGACAGTGGCACAATGACATTCTGGAGGTGGCAAAAACAGGAGTAGGCCACAGAGTGGCACAACGACAGAGAGGGGAAAGGTGACGATGGAGGAGCAACAGCATAAAGGGTCAGAGAGTGGCACAATGACACAGTGTGGAAGTGACCGCAGCAGCATCAACAGCAGCATCAGCATGAGGTCAGAGAGTGGCACAATGACACAGTGTGGATGTCACAGCACCAGCAACAGCAACAGCAGCATGAGGTCAGAGAGTGGCACAATGACAAATTCTGGATGTGGCAAAAACAGGAGTAGGCCACAGAGGGGACAATGGACACAGTGTGGAGGTCATGGCAGCTGCAGCAGGAGGTCAGACATTTGGCACAATGACTTCTGGAATTGGCAAAAACAGGAGTAGGCCACAGATTTGGCAAAATGACACAGTTTTAGAGGGCACGGCAAGCAGCAGCATGAGGTCAGACAGTGGCACAATGACATTCTGGAGGTGGCAAAAACTGGGGTAGGGCCACAGAGTGGCACACATGACACAGTGTGGAGGTCACGGCAGTAGCAGCATGAGGTCAGGCGTGGAACAATGACATTTGGAGGTGGCAAAAAACAGGAGTAGGCCACAGAGTGGCACAATGACACATGTGGAGGTCACGGCAGCAGCAGCATGAGGGTCAGAAAATGGCACAATAAACATTCTGGAGGGGGGCAAAAACTGGGGGTAGGCCACAGAGTGGCACAATGACACAGTGTGGAGGTCACAGGAAAAGTCAGCAGCATGAGGTCAGTACAGTGGCAAAATTTAAATTCTGGAGGGTGGCAAAAAATCTGGAGAGGCCACAGAGTGGCAAAATGACACAGTGTGGAGGTCCGGCGTGCAGCTGGGGTTTCAGGCAGTGGAACATGAATTTCTGGAGGGGGAAAACAAAAACAGGAGTGGGCCCACGGTGGCACAATGACACAATGTGGAGGTCAGGGGCAGCAGCGATGAGGTCAGAAATGGCACAATGACTTTTGGATGTGGAAAAAAAACTGGGTAGGCCAGGTGGACAATGACACAGGTGGAGGCCCGGGCAGCGCAGCATGGGTCAGACAGGGGCCCAAAAAGACTTTTGGGGGGGGGTGGCAAAAACTGGAGTGGGCCCCACAGGTGGCACAATGATACATTTGTGGAGGTCACGGCCAGCAGCATGGGGGTCGGGACGTGGCAAATAAACATTCTGGAGGTGCCAAAAAAACAGGGTGGGCCCAACGAGTGGCCCCAATGACAGGGAGTGGAGGTGACGACGGCGGGAAAGCAAACGCATGGGTCAGAGGGGTTTCACAATGACCCCAGGGGTGGAAGTGACCCCCAGCGCAAAAAAACAGCAGCAGCGAAGGGAGGTCAGGAGGGGGGAACATTGAACAGTGGGATGTCACGGGCCCCCGGGCAAAAAGCAGCACGCATGGGGGTTCATAGAGTGGCACAAGGGACAGAGGGGCGGAGATGGGGGGGCCAATCCGGTCCCGGGTTTAAAGGGAGGGTTTTGGTGGCAGATGAAAAAAAACTGTAAGCGGGATGTGTGGAAATCGGGCCCCGGGTGGCCGGCATCAGAATAGGGGTTGGGGCGGGTTATTTTAAAAAACCCAGACTCATTTCTCCCAGTTTAGGGGGAGGCGTCTGGTGATGTATTTCTGAGGGGCTAAGGAAATTGGTGTGGGGGAAATCCGGGCCGATCCACCCCCCTTGATTATTTTTGAAAAAGGGCCCAGTCATTCCACATTTCTTTCAGGTTCCCCTTTGGGGGTTTAAAAAAAAAAGGTTTCCCCCGCCGCACGGGAAACCACCCGTTTCTGATGCCACAAAATGGGGGGGCGGGACGGGCCTTTCTCCCGGAAAACCCCTGGGCAAGTTCGGCCACACATCCATTTTGGGTCCCCGGGTAGTCCGGGGATCTTTTTCTGGGGGCCCAGGGGTGCTGCCCAATTTTGGGGCCACGCCCCTGTTGGTTCAGGGTCTGCTCCAGGTCCTGCTGCTGCTGCTGGCAACTGCCCTCCTCACTAGGCGGGTGAAGGAAGCTGCTCATCAGTGACTCCAGACTTTGGTTGCTGCTGATGGAGCTGGTACTGCTCCTACCCCTACCTTCCCCCAGTAGCTGCGGCAGTAGTACGTGAGCGCTGAAGAACCCCCCGGTCAGATCTGTCAGAGTAGGGATGATGCCGCACATTGGCAGCGGCAAACTGACTACGGAGGATTTCCCTATAGTATTTGAGTTTGTCCTCCCTCTCAGCAGCTGGGGAAAAGGCCCCCATTTTGGACCAGTAGCGAGGGTCCAATAGGGTGGAGAGCCAGAAATCATCCCTCTGCTGGATAGTGACTATTCTCTGTCACTAGCCAGGCAAATAAGCATGCTGCGGGCCATCTGCACAAGTGACTCCGAGCGGCACCCTGCCTCCATCTCCACTGTATACTGGCACAGTGCTTGCGGGTCATCTGCCTGGTCTTCCTCATCTCCATCTACCTCCTCCAGCTGCTTCAGCTCCTCCTCTCATGTCACCTGGATAGAAAATCCACTCATTTCACCAGACTATGCTTCTGCTCCAATGTCCTCCTCCTCCTCCTCCATTTCAGTCCACCCCGGACTCATGTGGCTGTGAGATGTGGTCGCCACGTCTCCAGTCCCCTGCCCAGACAGATTTTTCAGCATCTGTTCCAGGACATGAAGCAGTGGAATGACGTTATTCATCCCGTAGTCCTAGCTACTGACAAATAACGTGGCCTCCTCGAATGGCCTCAACAAACGGGCAGGTGTCACACATGAGCTGCCACTGGCTGACATCAAAGTTACACAGGGGAGTACTCTTGTCCGCCTGGATCATCAAAAATCGTTAATGGCCTTTCTCTGTTCATACAGTAGGTCCAACATGTGCAGGCTGGAATTCCAACGGGTGGAAACATCGAATATCAGAGTGTGTTGGGGGAGGCCATTCTGCCGCTGCAACTCGAGGAGAGGTTTCCTGGCTTTGTAGGAATGGATGAAGTGTAAGCACAGTTTCCTGGCCATTTTCAGAATCTTCTGAAGATCGGTGGAAGACTTCAGAAACCTTTTCACAACCAGATTGAACACGTGTGCCATGCAGGGCGCATGGACTATCCCTCTTCGGTGCAGCGTGGACACCATGTTCCTCCCATTAGCCGTCACCATGGTTCCGATTTGCAGTTGGTGCGGAGAAAGCCACACATCGATTACTTGCTGCATGACGTGGAGCAGTTCCTCTCCTGTGTGACTTCGTTCGCCGAGGCAAGCCAGGTGTAGAACTGCGTGACCCCGCTGTGCCCTCCACAGGGGGTATGAGGGAGCCGTACTTGTGGAGGCTGAGATGGGGGTGGTGGTGGGGGAGGAGGAGGCAGACATTGACGCAGGAGCCGCAGTTTGACAACGTGGAGGAGAAAGCGGCGTCTCCTGTCCAAGTTGTTGGTGTGCCTGGGCAGGAAGCACATTCAACCAATGGGCCGTAAAGGACATGTACTGGCCCTGACCGTAGTTACAGCACCAGACGTCCGCGCTGCCGTGCACCTTGGAACAAACCGATAAGCTCAAGGATTGACCCACCTTCTGTTCTACATATTTATGAAGTGCTGGTACTGCCTTTTTGGAAAAGAAATTACGGCTTGGAACTCTCCATCTCGGCTCAAGCCATTAGTTCTCTGAATGGTGCAGAGTCCACCATTTGGAAAGGGAGGGACTGCAGTACCAACAACTTGGACAGGAGCACGGTCAGCTGCTGCACCTTAGGATGGTTGGACATATACTGTTGTCTCTTTGCAATCGCCTTGTTGAACGACTACTGGCGCCATGAGTAGCGAGGAGCAGGAGCATCTGGACCGGGAGATGATGGCATAGAGAAACAGCTCCCTTCTGCAGAGGTGGTGGAGCCTTGACTGGCTGCAATGGCATGCGTGCCACTGGCCGCTGCTGCTGCTGCAGCGGCAGGATGGACCACCATATCTGAGCCATGTTTCTCCCAGGCCACCGGATGGTGACCTGCATGTGTTGACGCAGGGCCGTTGTGCCAACATTAGCTCATGGCCACGCTTCACTTTCTGCCCACAGATTCTACATATACCCATATTCAGCTCCTCTGGTGTCTTAGCAAAGAACTGCCACACCGCCGAGTAGCTGATTTTACCGCCAACGCTCCGCACTGAGTGACTACTACCGCCGCTGCCTCGCTGAGACCCTGTGCTGCTACTTTCTTGGACCTGTGAAGCGGGATTTCTACCCCGTGGCCACTTAGCTCCCGACCTCACACTGCTGCTACCCTGCTGACTCACGGCCACACAACCCACTTGCTGGCTGCGCCGCTGCCTGGCGCGCAAGCTGACGCCTTCTTCTCCTGACGATGATGAAGCCCTTGCATCACCCGGCTCCCAAGTGCGGTCGGCTACATCATCATCTATTTGTGTTTCATCGTCACTGCTGTCCTCATCACCGGTCTTGGTATGCAGAGGCTGACCCCTCACAACATGACTCCCATGCACTCTCCACATCTATACTTTGCCGCCTACTTCAAGAAGCAGGGGATATTGGCCCCATTTCTTCGCTGCCAAGTAGCTGCTGACTGCCCTTCTCAAATTGTTCATCCACGCTTTATAGTGGCGCTGAGCCCAGACCACATAGTAGATCTCTGGCTGAGGGAACTACAAATGAACCCAGTAACAAGCTTGGGTAACCCTTGGATATAAATTGCGCTCCACAAATGGCCAGGAAAAATTTACTTGTATGTGTCGTTTAAAAACACTGTGTATTTTACTGAATGTAAAAGTACAAAAAGGCTTAATTAACCTTCGGATATGAATTATGCTACAGGCAAAATTGCTTCTTTGGCGGTAAAAAGAAGGTTTATTTTAGTGACCACAACAGCAGAACAATGCTTAATTAACCCCTGAATGTAAATTGTGCAAAAGAATTGTGCAACCAAAAACTACCAGCTTTGTAGCGTGTTGCAATCGCGTGTATTTTACGGTACACAACAATAGAAAAACTTGTAATTAACCTTCGGTTATGAATTATGCTACAGGAAAAATGTATTTTTTGGCGGTGAAAAAGACGGTTTCTTTTAGTGACCACAACAGCAGAACAACGCTTAATTAACCCCTGGATGTAAATTGCGCAAAAGAATTGAGCAACCAAAAACTACCAGCTTTGTAGCGTGTTACAATGGTGTGTATGTTACGGTACACAACAAGAGAAAAACTTGTAATTAACCTTCGGTTATGAATTATGCTACAGGAAAAATTTATTTTTTGGCGGTGAAAAAGACGGTTTCTTTTAGTGACCACAACAGCAGAACAACGCTTAATTAACCCCTGGATGTAAATTGTGCAAAAGAATTGAGCAACCAAAAACTACCAGCTTTGTAGCGTGTTACAATGGTGTGTATTTTACGGTACACAACAAGAGAAAAACTTGTAATTAACCTTCGGTTATGAATTATGCTACAGGAAAAATGTCTTTTTTGGCGGTGAAAAAGACGGTTTCTTTTAGTGACCACAACAGCAGAACAACGCTTAATTAACCCCTGGATGTAAATTGCGCAAAAGAATTGAGCAACCAAAAAACTACCAGCTTTGTAGCGTGTTACAATGGCGTGTATTTTACGGTACACAACAAGAGAAAAACTTGTAATTAACCTTCGGTTATGAATTATGCTACAGGAAAAATTTATTTTTTGGCGGTGAAAAAGACGGTTTCTTTTAGTGACCACAACAGCAGAACAACGCTTAATTAACCCCTGGATGTAAATTGCACAATAGAATTGAGCAACCAAAAACTATCAGCTTTGTAACGTGTTACAATGGTGTGTATTTTACGGTACAGAACAAGAGAAAAAAACTTGTAATTAACCTTCGGTTATGAATTATGCTACAGGAAAAATTTCTTTTTTGACGGTGAAAAAGATGGATTCTTTTAGTGACCACAACTGCAGAACAACGCTTAATTAACCCCTGGATGTAAATTGCGCAAAAAAAATTGAGCAACCAAAAATGAAGTGGTATTTGGATTGTAAAAACGCTGTTTCTTTAAATGAATACAACAGGAACAGGCTTAGATAACCCTTGGATATTCAATGTGCTGTGAGCAGATAGCATTAAAATGTATATGCAGCTGCATGGACGCACACTGGACTTCAGTTCAATACCCCACAAAATCAGAATTAGAACGTTAAGAGAAACAGTCTCTGAGACAAGCTGTGACACCCTCCAAAAATCGCTGTATAAAAATGAGTTCTTTAGTAAGAGATATCATAAGCAGCCGTGGCAACTAGTGTTGAGCGATTGCGTTGGCCATCGACATCGGTCGATGGTCGATAGTCAACCATCATCGACAAGATAGTCGATAGTGAGCAGTCGATTATGAGCGATGACCATTAAAGTCTATGGGAGAGCAACAACACCTTCATTCTTACACCCAAACAGGGCTGGAGAAGCTGAAATTAACATCCACAACAGTCAAATGGATACATGCTACATCTTAGGCAACACACTTAGGTTATAAAAGCCACAGAAAAAAAAACCACACAACATTCACTATCCCTGTCTTGTACCACAGCATGACCCTTAAACCTGCATCATCCACAAATTAAAAAGTGCCAGAAGGCAGTATGATTTGAACCATCATCTTACTTGAACTGGACATTGAATATCCCTGTTCAGGAACGCAGCATGAGCCCCAAACCTGCATGACCCCCAGATTTAAAAGTGCCGGAAAAAGGGGTATTTCAACCACAAATATAGTTACACTGGACATTTACTGTACATGGCCTGGGCCACAGCATGAGCCCAAATCTGCATGACCCAGATTCAAAAGTGCCGGAAAAAGGAGTCTTTCAACCACCATTTTAGTTTCAGTGGAGTTTGACTGTCCCTGTCCTGGGCCACAGCATGTGCCCCAAACCTGCATGACCCCAGATTAATAATTTCCGGAAAATGGAGTCTTTCAACCACCATTTTAGTTTCACTGGACATTGACTATACCTGTCCTGGTCTACAGCATGAGCCCCAAACCTGCATGACCCCTACATTTAAAAAGTGCCGGAAAAAGGAGTCTTTCAATCACCATTTTAGTTTCACTGGACATTGACTATAAATGTCCTGGGCCACAGCATGAGCCCCAAACCTGCATGACCCCCAGATTCAAAAGTGTCGGAAAAAGGAGTCTTTCAACCACCATTTTAATATCACTGTACATTGACTATACCAGTCCTGGGCCACAGCATGATCCCCAAACCTGCATGACCCCAGATTAAAAAGTGCCGGAAAAAGGAGTCTTTCAACCACCATTTTAGTTTCACTGGACATTGACTATATCTGTCAAGTACCGCAGAATGACCATTAAACCTGTCTGACCCCCGAATTCAAAAGTGCCGGGAAAAGGAGTCTTTCAACCACCATTTTAGTTTCACTGGACATTGACTATATCTGTCTTGTACTGCAGAATGACCATTAAACCTGTCTGACCCCCAGATTCAAAAGTGCCGGGAAAAGGAGTCTTTCAATCACCATTTTAGTTTCACTGGACATTGACTATACCTGCCCCGGCCACAGCATGAGCCCCAAACCTGCAGACCCCCAATTTAAAATCCCGGGAAAAAGACTTTAACCCCTTTTTAGTTGAACGGACTTTGACGATACATGTCCTGGCCACAGCATGGCCCCAAACCTGCATCCCCCCCACATTTAAAAAGTGCCGAAAAAGGAGTTTTTTCAACCACCATTTTAGTTTCACTGAAAAATACTGTCCCTGTCCTGGTACGCTTCCCCCTCCTTGAGGTGGACCAAATGGCTTCACTTGAAATAGTGGGGGTTTAACGCTCCTTTTCCACCCAGGGCCCTTTTTTTTGGGCTTTTTTTTTCTTTTTTTACTCAACGTGCGGAGGAAATTGTCTCTGTACTTTGTTCTCGTCCGTGCTCCATACTACATGTCCCCTGAATAACCTACTCGGGTAAGTTTTCCTGACCCCCCCTTTGTAAATTAAAGGGAAATTTTTTTTTACCAACTTTTTTGTACATCAATTTTTTAGTAGTTTAAATTTTCAGAAAACACTTTTTTAAAAATGGGATGGCATCCCACCATGTCTGTTTCCTTTTTTTAATTGTATTAAAGGGGTTATCTCAAAAACAGGGATTAATAGCTATGTTAAAATTTTTTCCAAAAACAAGCATTTCAATATGTTCCTTAACAGTGTCCTACCTTTTTTATTTGACACACCATCCCCCCTTGAGCCACTCTTGACAATTGGAAGAACAAATGACTTTTAGAAAAACTTTTTTTTTATAATAGGACCTGTAGATAGCGCATTTAAAAACAAAACCCCCCAAAAATTCAAAGCAGACCCTTGACCCATTTTGGAAAAATGTTAACAAATTCATTAGAAAAAACTTTTTTTTATAATACGCCCTTTTATATGCGGGAATTAAAAGCAAAATGCCCCCAAAAATTCAAAGCATCCCCTTGAGCCACTTGGCAATTTGAAAAACAAATTTCTTTTAAAACAACATTTTTTTTAAAAGGGGACCTGAAGTTTTTGCTGCTTTTCAAACAGAAAGCCCCAAAAAATTAAAAAAATGACTTCCACCACTGTTAAAAATTTGTGAGGAAAAATGCCACTTAAAAACCACATTTCTGTTCCAAAGGGGCCAGATTTTTGCTGTATCTCACAGCTACATGCCCCCAAAAAAAATTTAAAAATTGACTTCCACCACTTTAAAAATTTGAGGGAGAAATGCATTTAAAAAAGCAACATTTCTTCCAAAAACCAATTATTGCTGAACTCACAGCTACAGACCCCAAAAAGTTATAAAATGACTTCTCAGCCATATTAAAAATTGTGGGAGAATGCCACTAAAAGCCACATTTTGTTCCCAAAGACCAAAATTTATAGCTTATCTCACAGCAACATGACCTCAAAACCATTGAAAGAAAACTTCAAAGATAAAATGAGTAAATGGAATCGGGTTGTCATGAAACCCTGTCTTTTACATCTCCCCACACAAAACCAGCAAAATGAACTGTTTGGGGAAAAAGAATAAAAAATTGCAGTAAGAAATAACATTTTTTAAAAAAATTTTTTTAAGAGGACCATTTCTGTTTTAAAAGGGAAGGAAGTAACCGGGAACTAACGTTACCCCCGGGAATTGGGGCCACAACATCAAGACCAGCCTGATTCATCTTGATGAAAGCAAAAGATCCACATTAACTGTGGGAAACCGGGGTGCTTTTTCTGAATGACTCCCCACTTGCTGAAGGGCCGCTCAATATACGCGGCGCTGGAGACAACACCTCTATGGCGGAAAAGCCACTCGGGGCCCTTGTCCATTTTGGAACCCAGAATCCCATTTGGATCCGGAACACATACAAAAACATTGTGTTTTTACCGCAAATAGTCTCACCAGACTTAAGCTGTCTCTGTTGTTGGGTTGGCCCGCATTGCTGCGTTGGGAGTTGTAAACAAAGATTGCCGAGGTCACCCATTAGGGCTTCTCCCCCTTGCCTGCTCTGCCCCCTATCCTACTTGGCACTCTACTGCTGTACGTCGCTGTTTTTTTTCCACCGTGACATTTTGGGAACGTGAACAGACCAACAGATGTCTCCTCCCTGTCGCTGGCGGGGGCCTGTGTTCAGGTGTCCCCAACTCGTTCCAGAACAAGATCACCACAATGTCATCTGACAAGGGGATTGTCCCGACTGACCATTTTTGGGGCTTCTTCAAAAATGGCAAGGGGTGGGGCAAGCTCTTTCACCTGCCTCCACTCTCGTAGCTCAAAACCCCCCAAAGGGCCGCCCGCTGCTTTTCAGGGAGTGTCA
>JAODAL010014445.1:0-87451 GCA_025379985.1 Phyllomedusa bahiana | reverse complement strand
AAGTAGCACATCCATTTGACTGTTGTGGATGTTAATTCCAGCTTCCCCAGCCCTTTTTTGGGGTTTGTAAGAATGAAGGTGTTGTTGCTCTACCATAGACTTTAAATGGTCTTTCGATCATAATCTACCATCGACCATCGAATATCTTGTCGATGATGGTCGACTATCAACCATCGATCCATGTCGATGGCCATTGTAATTGCTCAACACTACTGTTTTTACATGGAATGGATTTGCTCTGGGAGGTGCAATTAAAAGAGTTTTTTAGAAAAATCTGTAGCATGTCCTTTTCTACTGTGGAAAGTTTGCAGATTTCATTGCTAGAAATGGTGGGATCTGTAATTATTCCCTATCTGCCCAGCATCAGAATAGACATGGGACAAATGGAGTGGAGGCTGGAGCTGTCCAAAAAAGGCCATTTTTGAAAGTCAAGTTTAGCCATGCTTCCAGAGTTTTATTTTCTTGTTTCCTTGCATTGACTTTACATCTAAAGAAAGTAGTAGAAACAAAAATAACTCTTCCGTCTGTCCCCGGGAATGATAAAGGAAGAAGATTTCTCGTGTACCCCAGCAATGTGCTAGTGGCATTGAAATGCAGCTGTCTAGAAAATGTCCCACTGGCTATAGGATTAAAGGTTTTTTTTTTCCTTTTGCATTGCCAGGAGGGTGACTCACACTTTCGTTTTCAGAATCTTTCTTAATCCCTTTTATCGTCATTATATAGACCACACAATGCTAATTTATCTTTAGATGGAATTGCTGGTGTTCAGTCACAGACAACTGTAGGAAACACATTGAAGCTCTAATCTCTAAGCATCTTAAACTTTTACTGAAATTTATTTCCGTAGGTTCGGTCATTCACATGTAGTATTTAATGCTTTGAACAATTAGAGCAAACTGAAATGGAGCCAAATTGCCCTTGAATTTTAGCATTGCTTTTATTTTTAAACTGAAGGTATCAGTATTTACGCAGCTAACCACCACAAATGTTGGGGATTGAAGGGGTTTTCCCACCACAAAAAATGTTGGCAAATCGGTAGGATATACTACCAATGTTTGATAGATACGGGTCCCACCTCTGGGACGCACACCTATCTCGGCTACAGAACCCCCAAACCTCTTTATTTTGAACCTCTTTGTTTTGAAAGATGGTCAGGACTCTCCCATTGAATTTGGTGGGTTTTCCAAGTACAGCCAATCATGCCCATTCTCGAGATAGGTGCTGGTCCCACCTCTGGGACCTGCACCTATCAAACATTGATGGCGTATCCTACTGACATGTCATGAATGTTTGTGGTGAAAAGAACGTTTATCAAGTTTGCTTTACGTGATGGTTGTTTTTTGTGACCCACTTTCTGAGTGCCATAGCTTTTTTATCTTTCTATCTAAACACCTACATTAGGACCAGTTATTGCAGGACAAGATGTACAGTTTAATGGTACCAGTTACCCCACCAATTCACTGTTGGCCAGCAACAAAAATTTGTTCAGTGTTTTACTACTTTTATTACATTTGCTTTGGATTGCCATTTTCTGAGACTAACTTTTTAAATTTTTTAATTTATGGACCTCCTTTTTCTGAAGTGCAGTATTTTTGGTAGCACTTTGGGATACATTTAACTTTGAGCAAATTTTCTTTCAAGTTGTTGGAGGTAAAACGATTAAAAAAACCTGCTATTTTGCCATTGGGTATTGTTTGTTCTACAGTATTCACCATGTAGGGAGAATAATGTATATTATAAAAGACTGGACTTTTAAAAATGTAAAGATACCAATTGTGCCTAATTGTTATGTATTTTTCTTTTATTTGTAAGAAGAAAGGTGCTTTAAATTTTAATTTTTTTTTTATAATTAAATATTATTTTTTACATTCCCCTAGAACAGCGGTGGCACTCAGGGCCATCTCTGCTTGCACGCATGCCAGGTTGCCCACTCGCTGGCTTCACTTAAAATAAAAATCTGCACTGCTGCGCTGGGAGGGCTCGGCGTCCATAGGCCCCAAGTCCGACACAGCGGGACCCGCTGCAGCCCCGTAGCTCTGAGGGTCCACCGCGGCCCCATGGTGCTCAGCTGGGCAGCGGCGCGATGTAGTTACCTCATCCCTCAGCTGCCTCTCCTCGGCTGCACAGCTGTCATAGGCGGTGCGGCCGAGGAACTGCCGGAGGAGCATCCCAGCGTTATCGGCGTGATAACTTTATCACGCTACCAGTGATGGGCAGGAGAGGAATGCACTGGGAAAGAGGTAAGGTGAGTATTAGTGTTATTATTATTATTATTGGTGGACTCCATATTCTGCCTTTGGGAACCTATATGCTGCCTTTGGGGACCTATATGCTGCCTTGGGGTCCTATATGCTGCCTTTGGGGATCTATATGCTGCCTTTGGGGATCTATATGCTGCCTGTGGGGATATATATGCTGTCTTTGGGGACCTATATTCTGCCTTTGGTGACCTATATTCTGCCTTTCGGGATCTCTATGCTTCCTTTGGGGACCTATATGCTGCCTTTGAGGATCTATATGCTTCCTGTGGGGATCTATATGCTGCCTTTGGGGATCTATATACTGCTTGTGGGGACCTATATACTGCCTGTGGGGATCTATATACCTACCTGAGGGGACCTATATCTATATACTGACTGTGGGTACCTATATCTATATACTGCCTGTGTGGAGCTATATCTATGTATTCAGTGTAGGGGACCTATGCCTAAGGGGACATATATCTATATACCTGCCTGACTGAAGAGACATATACCTATATACCTGCCTAATTGAGGGGACCTATACACTTACCTGAGGGGACCTATATAGCTTCCTAACTGAGGGGACCTATACACCTACCTAAGAGGGGACTTATACACCTATAAGTAAGGAGTTGCTGGAAAAGTGAGGATTCTAATATATTTGTGTCCAAATCTGCAGGGACGAGTGTTGGTCGGGAGAAGTCAGCATAAAAGTGTGAACTGTAAGGAGAAGAAAAGGGAATGCGAACAACTCATCGGAGAAACGTCACCTGTGAGTCCCTAAATGTGCCTGAACTGTAATCTCTTATATGTGTACAAAGTGCAATGATTTATATTCATTAATGGTGTGGCGGTATTATTCAGTCACTATATGGTGGTGATATGTGGTCATAGTATTGTGGTATTATTCAGTCACTATGTGGTGGTATGTGGTCATAGTGTTGTGATATTATTCAGTCACTATGTGGTGGTGATATGAGGTCATGGTGTGGAAGCATTATTCAGTCACTTTGTGGTGGTGATATGTGGCGGTATTATTCAGTCACTATGTGATGGTGATAGGTGGTCGTAGTGTTGTGGTATTATTCAGTCAACTGTCTGCTGAGCATCTGTGTACACTGCTATCTACCACTATATGGTCACTGTATAGTGGAAATATGGCAGAGGGACGGGCTAAGCGGCCGTCATATTACTCGTATTAATTGTTCTGTGGCCCCGCTTCCCGGCGTCACCTCCCTGCTTCGTGACAATGTCGTCGACAGTTTGGGCACTTGGTCTCGAAAAGGTTCACCATCACTGTCCTAGGGTACTTGACCGCTAGGGAATGTGATTGCGGCTATACTGATATTTTGTAGGATAGCATACAGTTATAGCTCTCTTATTACACCCTCCCTCTGTCAATAAGTAAGCAGTCCTAGGTAGTGAAATGGATAGCCACATTGTAATTAATTGTGGGCACCCTTCAGGTATGGAGTGGACTCTGCATGTGTGCCCGCTCAACATACCATGCTGACCTTATGATGTTCAGTTATGACACACAGTGGGTTGAAATTGTCCTCATTTTAAAATGTTACAGCCACAAACGTAAATGTATTTTATTGATAGTAACGCAAAGCAGCAAGTTTTTGTGAAGTGTAAAGAAAATGATTCCTGCTTTTACAAATATTTGCAAATTAAAAAACTGAAAAGTGTGGTGTGCATATATATTCATCCCCCTGTACTGTAATACTCCTAAATAAAATCCAAATTGACCAATTGCCTTTAGAAGTCACCTAATTAGTAAAAAGAGTACATCTGTATGTAATTTATTCTCAATTTAACTACAGCTGTTTTGTGAAGACCTCAGAGGTTTAGTAGAGAACATTAATGAACAAACCGCATCATGAAAACCAAGAAACACAAGAGAGATTAGGGATCAAGTTGTTGCAAAGTGTATTGCAGATTAATGTTTAAAAAAAAAAAAAAAAAAATTGCCCAATCTCTGAACATCTTACGGAGCACTGTTCAATCCATCATCCATATGTTATAGGCTAGCAGTTGTGCCATAGTCCTTCCAAGACATGACCATACGCCTAAACTGACAGCCTAGACAAGGAGAGCACTAGTAAGAGAAGAAACCAAGAGGCCCATGGTAACTCTAAAAGAGCTGCAGAGATTCCTCTCAGCCATAAGAAGTCCCATTTGCAGTTTGCCAAAAGCTATATAGGGGATACCGCAAGCATGTGAAATAAGATGCTCTGCTCAGATGAGACCAAAATTGAAGTTTTTGGCCCAAATGCTATGTGTGGAGGTAAACCAACACTGCCCTGAACACACCATCCCCACCGTGAAGCATGGTGGAGGCAGCAGCATGCTGTGAGGAGGCTTTGCTTCAGCAGGGACTGGGAAGCTGGTCAGAATTGATGGGAAGATGGATGCAAAAGACTTGAGACAGTGGCATAGGTTCACCTTCCAGCAGGACAATGTCCCTAAACATACAGCCAAAGCTACAATGGAATGGTTTATATCAAAGCATATTCATGTATTGAAATGGCCCAATCATAGTCCAGACCTAAATCCCATTGAGAATCTGTGACAGGACTTGAAAATTTCTGTTACAAAAAAAAATCACCAACCAATTTGACTGAGCTAGATATATTCTGTAAAGAAGAATGGGCAAAAAGCCTCTAGATTTGCAAAGCTGGTAGAGACATCCCCCAACAGACTTGCAACTGTCATAGCAGTTAAAGGTGATCCTATAAAGTATTAACTCAGGGCGACTGAATACATATACATGCCACACTTTTCAGTTATTTAATTTGCAACAATTTGGAAAAGAACGTATTATTTTCTTTACATTTAACCAATACTTGCTACTTTGAGTTGCTATTCCATAAAATATCAAATACATTTGTTTGTGGCTGTCATGTTTCATAATGAGAAACAGTGTAAGGAGTATGAATACTTTTGCAATCCACTGTATGTCAGTAAGGGGTTAAAAGTGGTTTAATGATCTGAAACATCAAATTGCGAAAAAATTACAATAGAAGTTGAAAAGGGGCAAATATTGTTTCAAAGCACTGTGTAAACCAAAGAGTGTATGCAATTTATACATCATCTTTTAGGCTAGGTTCACACAGCATAATTGCAGGGCATAATTACGCCCGCAATTACGCCGTGTGTTCGGGAGCTCCGTGTGATTGGCGCAAGCACCCGCAAGGCGGGGAGGCCAGCAACCCGCCGGCCCCATAGACATGCAATACTTACAGCGCGTAAACGGCGTGAATAATTGACATGTTGCACGATTTCAGGATTACCTTAATGACTGGGGCGCATTTCGTTCGTATTTGAGCGCACTACGGAGCGAAATACAGACCGAAATGCGCCCCATTTTAACCCGTGAAACATAGCTTTAGGGCTTGTTCACACGGCTGATTTGGGCACTGATTTCAGCCGTACTGCGCGCCGTATTTGCGCTGCAGTACGGCCGAAATCCATCCCTGCCATTACGGTAATCCACAGTTTTCATAGAGAACTATGGATTCCGTCTCTCCTCACCGCTCGGCGAATCCGCCGGGCGGGGAGAAAGTGACATGCACATTATTTACGGTGTGTATGCGCCGTGAATAATGACTGTCTATGGGGCCAGCGGGCTGCCGCACCCCCGCCCCGCCCCCACTGCACAGCAGCTGGAGTAATTGCGGGGCGAAATCCGTCCCCGCAATTACGCCGGCAATCAGCCGTGTGAACCAGCCCTAAGGATGCTGTTTTTTATTTACTATTTTTGTTTTTTAGAGTTATCTCAGCTGCTGAAGCAGAGTGCCAACTCACAGTGACTGGTGCAAGAACAGCTTCTACGCCCACACTATCCCTGTGCCACCAGCTTTGGACATAGCACTCATACTATATTAATAGGTTAAGCCTTGTTGTGTATAGGTATCAGAGGTAAAGCCTACAGAAGAAATGTGATTGTTCCTGTAGGAAAACATAAGGAACTTAGTGATTAATTTAGAAATATGAAAACTACCAAGGCTGTAGAACTGGATGGATAACATTCATAGGTTTGTTTGGGAACAAAAGCTGTGGTGTAATCTCCTTTATTCCTCGAGTCTATACTTGCGTAAGGTTACCAGTGAACTGCACAGTTAATAAATCAGTGTTCCCAACCAGAGTTCTCAGGAGCCCCCAGAATATAACTACAGAAATTCACTTATATAGTTGAAATTACAACTGTTTTCAGTTTGCTGAGATAAGCAAACCAGTCAACACATCTCACAACCCAATAGGCAAAATTAGTGAATGTTTTAACTTCCCCTACACCAAACTTCTTTAATATAGGAATGGGAGTAGAATTTCTTCCAGGAATTTCCCACCGTTGCTGTTTTTTTTTTTATAACAACTGAGATTAGAGAGGATATCATTAAAACCTCTGACATGTTTACTCATTGTAAATGTATGCTACCTACACTGAAAAGCAAAAGGGTAACAGTGGTTTGAACTTTTAACTTTCAGGCTTCATATCTCACCATTTACTACAGCTTTGAACGTGAGGCTACCATCATTTTATAGACAATCATCTTGGCTATCTTATACCCCAATTTGACTTGTAAATATTTAGCATATGCTCAGTTCTGCAGACTCAGGTCATGTAATTGCATTGTTACTGTTTTGCTTCTAAAAATCTAAATTTAAATTTTTATGTACTATTTTTTTCAGCTTCATGAGACTTTGTACCTATGAACTGAAAGAGATCACTGTTTGGGAAGACACTATAAGTTTGTAGCATGTAAATGAAGCGGTAGCTCAGTGCTGTTAACTTACTTCTTGCTGGATGTTATTATGGTAGCAGTGATGTAGGATGAATTTTTGCGCAATTTGAAGCAGCAGGGAATCTAGAAGTAGCATCAACAGAGGTAACCCTGTCACAGTTTTCTGCTTAGTGTGATATGCCTGCTAATGGCTCTGTGTGACTAGTGAGAGACTCAGATTTAATGGGTTGTCCATGGCCTACCAAAAATAATATTATGCTCTAGAGGCCTAAAAAAGCGCCTATATTTACCTTCCTGTGGTCTTAAGTTTCAGTGCTGTAGCTATCTGGTCTTTTGTTTATAGTCTGCTACTTCCAAACAAGAACATCACCAATTGTCTGCAGCTTTTATGTGCCATCCATTTATGTCACTGTTCAGAAGTAAACAGCTTATCATTGCTGTTCTAATTTTACTTTAATTCACATGCATGCATTCACAGTTTTCTCTAGTAACCGATAACCTCACTATAACATTACTCCCTGATGTGTCTTATCAGCAGCACAGTAGCTTGTTTATCAATGTTGCTAATAAACGTTAACCCCTTAGAACTTTGTAGCCTTGTGTTCTGCTGTTTAAACTCTTCCATCACCAATGTCCCTCTAACAGCCTCAGTTAGGATTAGCAGAGCTGATATGCCAATCACAACTGCAGAACCACCTACAGCCTGACCGGGAAAAGAAAGCCTAAAGCTGGCAGTGATGGGTAGACTCTGTGACTCAGCATGGTAAGAACACGCTTTTAATATCCTCTGCTGTATTTCTCAGTAACATGCTGCAGTAGTTATCACTAGCATTATCAAATATCTGTAATGTGCACGGCACTTTGGAAACTCACATTTTGGAACCAAAGTGAAAGATACATACAGCCCTGGTACAGTTGTGTTCAAAATATTAGCAGTGTGTTCACAAACATGAGCTAAGCACAAAACCTTAAGGCCATGTCCCCACGGCACGGGTTTTCGGCCGGTTTTTCAGCCGGTTTGCGGTTTTGCAGACCGCCTGAAAAACCGGCCGATAATGAGCACAACGGGGCTCTATGGAAAACCCGTGCAGCAGGTTTTCCCGCCCGCAAAACATTCTACAAGCACAATCTTCCATCCCATTTTCGGACGGAATCTGTGCTTGTGAATGTGAAGGAGAGGGCTTTTCTCCGCTGAAAAATCCTCCCTCGGCTTATACTCGAGTCACTGTCAGCGCTCGGGCGCTGCGATGGCCTGTGCGCCGACAGGGACGCTTCAGCTATATGCGGCTCCTCATGGAGCGCATATAGCTGAATGCCGAGTAAGCCCCGGTTCACACGGCTTATTCAAGCCGTAATTGCGAGCCGGATTGCGCTCGCAATTCCGGCTTGAATAAGGGGCGAGTGCGAGGGCGCGGCCCACCGGCCCCATAGACTTCCATTATCCCCAGCGCGTATTGCGCCTGGATAATGTGCATGTCAGTTTCTCCCCGCCTGGCGGATTCGCCGAGCAGGCTGGAGCGACGGAATCCACCGTTCTCTATGAGAACGGTGGGTTACCGTAATTACTGCGACGGATTGGCGCCATACTGCAGCGCAAATCCGGAGCGCAGTATGGCGCCAATCCGTGCCGAAATAAGCCGTGTGAACGGCCCCTAAGCTGACAGCGTCCGGGCGCTGCGATGGCCTAGGCGCTGTCAGCGATCTCTTCCACTGCATGCGACTCCTCCGGAGCGAGATAGCACTGCGGAGCAGAGAGCGAGCGCTCCGTGCTCTGCAGTGGATTCCGGGCGGCCGCAAACTCGCGGCCGTCCGGAGTTTCCGGCACAGGCAGCGTGTGTCATCACGCTGCGTGCGCGGCCTGATGACATCACCCGCCTGTGCCGAGAAGACAGAGAGAGCGCGCGGGAGGCCGGACAGCGAGGAGGCGGAGCGGCAAGGGAGACGGAGCAGGGGGGAGCCAGGTAAGTGTTTTTTTTTTTGTTTTAAAACCTATACCTATAACTGCCTATATAGACTACACCTGCCTATACCTTGTCTATAACGACCTATACCTGCCTATATAGCCTACACCTGCCTATACCTTGCCTAAAACGACCTATACCTGCCTATATAGCCTACGCCTGCCTATACTTTGCCTATGAGGACCTATACCTGCCTATACCTTGCCTATGAGGACCTATACCTGCCTATACCCTGCCTAGGGGACCTATACCTTCCTAGACTTGCCTATAGCCTGCCTAGGGGGAACTATACCTGCCTATACCATGCCTAGGGTGACCTATACCTGCCTATTACAACCTATACCTGCCTATGGGGGCAATTACCTGCCTATAACCTGCCTATGAGGACCTATATCTGCCTATAATGACCTATACCTGCCTATGACCTGCCTATGGGGACATATAGCTGCCTATACCAGCCTATAACCTGCCTATTGGAGACATTAAACTGCCTATACCAGCCTATACCTGCCTATGGGGGACATTAAACTGCCTATGTAATTTTATTGGTATCTATTTTTATTTTTAGAATTCACCAGTAGCCGCTGCGTTTTCCACCCTAGGCTTATACTCGAGTCAATAAGCTTTCCCGTTTTTTGTGGCAGAAACGGCATTATTGATGTCACCCCACGAGTTTTCTATCAGATTAAGGTCTGGGGATTGGGCTGGCCACTCCATCACCTCAATTTTGTTGGACTGGAATCTAGATTTTGCTCATTAACTGTTGTGTTTAGGGTTGTTGTCTTGTTGAAAAAACCCATTTCAAGAGCATTTATGCTTCAGCGTAAAGCAACATGACCTCTTCAGGTATTTTGATATATGCAAACTGGTCCATGATACCTGGTATACGATAAATTGGCCCAGCATCATAGTAAGAGAAACATGCCCATACCTTGATGCTTGCGCCACCATGCTTCACTGTCTTCAGAGTAACTGTGGCTTGAATTCAGAGTTTAGGGTTCATCTGATGAACTGTCTGCAACCCTTGGACCCAAAAAGAACCATTTTACTTTCATCAGTCCACAAAATGTTTCTCCATTTCTCTTTTGGCCAGTTGATGTGTTCTTTGGAAAATTGTATCCGATTCCACACATGTCTTTTTTGCAACAGTGGAACTTTGCGGGACTTCTTGCTAATAGATGAGCTTCACACAGGCATCTTCTAACGGCTGAAAACTGACAAGTAACGCTACCCCATAGACTTCAATAGAAAGTCCATGCAGCAGTCCACGCTGCACGGATTTTCCGCCGGACGGTTTTTCACACTGCCGATGTTCCGAAAAACTTAGAACATGTTCATTCGTCCGCCCAGTTTTCAGGCGGAACATGAACATGTGAGTTCGAAGGGGGAGGGCTTGAATTCACAAACCACAGACAAAATCCGTCCCCCCTACATGACAAAAACAGACCAAATACCGGTCATGATTTCCCGACCGGTATTTGGTCTGTGCCGTGTAAACACACCCTAACTGTCACAGTACTCACAGGTAACTTGAGACTGTCTCTGATCATCCTAGAGCTGATCACTGGCCATTCTGGCTATTGTTTGATCTATTCGAATGGTTGTCTTACGTTTTCTTCCATGTCTCTCTGGTTTTGCTTTCCATTTTAAAGCATTGGAGATCATTTTAGCTGAACAGCTATCATTGTCTGCACTTCTTTATAAGTTTTATCCTCTCCAATCAACTTTTTAATCAAAGTACGCTGTTCTGAACAATGCCATATTTCTCAGGCTTTCAAGGAGAAAGGTGTGTACAACATGTGATGGCTTCAGCCTGAAATAAGGGCCACCTGATTCACACCTGTATCTTCACAGAAGGATTGACCTTACTAATTGAACTCCACACTGCTATTATTGTGAACACATCCTCTTTCGAAAATTATTCAAATACACAAACTCAAAAACCTGCCGACCATGAATGCGGAGTTTGTTGGTTTTCTAAGACTCTATTGCACCAACTGGTAAATTGTTTGACATGTGGTAATATAGTTTATAACAAAAACAGTGAATAATCTGGTTAGTCGTATTGGACTGCTATTATTTGAACGCTACTGTATGTTGCCTGACTATATTAGGTGCATTTTGTTAAGTATATAAAGTTAGAATAATTGGGCATATTAAAGTCATAGCTGGAGCAGATCAAGTAAAGGTTATGTTCCCATACGACATAAATCTCACTTGACATCAATAGGATGTCAGAGGGTTAATTGCGTCTTTGCCGAATCAATCACTCCAAATGAATTCTATATGATATGTAGGAAGCAAATCACAAGGTACACCTCTTGTCGGAGGGACATAATCTTCACTTGAGTCGATAGGGCTGCTCTATCAACCGGAGGGAACAGATGATACAAAACGTAGCTGTTCTTC
Source organism: Phyllomedusa bahiana (assembly GCA_025379985.1). Taxonomy (NCBI): domain Eukaryota; kingdom Metazoa; phylum Chordata; class Amphibia; order Anura; family Hylidae; genus Phyllomedusa; species Phyllomedusa bahiana. The sequence goes on along the minus strand of JAODAL010014445.1, from coordinate 76,090 downwards.
TAGTTGAATGTGTTGAATGTGTCACTTGCGTTAACGGGGATGTATCGCTTCTTTAGTTTGGCTGATTCATACTGCTCTCAGCTTCTCAACTCTAGATATGCAGGAGCGTTTCTTCCCCTTCCAGCTAGGTGACATCATCCCCCCTTCACCGTGCATGCTGGCTCCCGAGACTCCCCCCCCCCCCCCTTCTCTGAGTCCACATATCACTGTGTCTCTCCCTATCAGTCTTATTTTGTAAGAGCTGTATACATAGCCCAGGCTGCATTCAATCTAGACTGAGCACTGATCTCTTCTCCTCTCACAGCTGGGGATTTGTTACAGTTGAATCCAGCTTTCTATGAACGGCACAGATCTCCCTTCTATGCAGGAGAGTTAGGCAACGAGACACAACTGTGCTGTTTTCTGATTGCAGAATCAGCTACAGTGTGTTTCTGCTAGGTGTGCAGAGAGAAATTGCTACGGCCCCTAACTCTGAGTCAGAGATTCAGGGATCGACACACAATTGTGCTGTTTCCTGTTTGTAGAAGCCCTGCAGTGTTATACTGTTTCTTCTGGCTGTGCAGAGTGAAAATGTGCCGGTCCCTTAATTTGAGTGAAAGGCAGGAATGCAAGCTCTGTGAATACGGCCGACCGGGGGCCGAACATAATGTAAATGATCTCTCAAATAGTGAAATGCAAGAAGGAGCAGCACTGGATATCAGTGTAAACAGAAACAGAAGATAAGGAAAACTGTGAATACAAGACAGCTTTGCTAATGACATCTAATTGCAAAGTTACTTGTTTTCACTGTCTCCTGAATGGGTTACTTTTTTAAACCCATTCTTATGAAGCAGACAAAAATCTGATAAAGGGTTTCTAAGTGTTGGAAAATGCTTGTGAAATATAAACTTTACCACATTCCCTGTGTCTGAAGAATATTGCAATGTAACAAGGAAAATTTAGGACAAAATCTTCTCTGAAATCTACATATTAATACACAAGGAATTACTACACATTATTTAGGTTCTGCTGCAGTACTTATGCGTCATTGTAATGTGGAGTGTTAGCTTTATATATTATGCAGCAGTTCTGTTTATTTTATTGTGTTATTAAAGTTTGTTTTCTAAGCTGGTAATATTTGCTTATTTAATTGGCTCCTCTCATTCCAGAATTCATGTTATTGCTCTGTATTCAAGTTTAATTTCACATGTAGTATAAATGTTTGTTTTATTATACATTATTATACAGCATTACTTATTTAATTGCATAGAAAAAGTGGAACCATATGGTGCTTTATCACATGCTGGTTTCGTGCAGTTTTTTTAAAGCCAGTGTCAGGAGCAGATTGTATTAAGAGTGGAAGTTTCTAAGAATATATAAACTACATTTACTCTACTTCTCTTTTTTTTTATTCAAATCTATATTTTGGCTACAAAATCATGTATGAAATCAGCTTGATATCACTTGTTACTGATAACCACGAGTCTCCCCTTTAAAAAAAATGGTTCTGCATCAAGTGGGCAATTATAATATTTAGTACAAAATCCTCCTTCTAGGTTATACAGTGGCGTACACTTAAAAAAACAGGCTTCCATTGCTGAATTCAAGTTTCTTAAAGGTTAACGATTTATAATTTCATAACGTGTTTTAGGGGTCAAAGATGCATTTTTCACTGTGCTTCAATTTGTAGCTTCCCTATATACTGTCATACAGTTAAATGATAAAATACTGTCTGCATGCAGACACTAATATGGGGGGGTTAACTGCACATGGATTTATACAAGTGGTATTGGACTCAACAGGCGCATATACATGTTATGCCACCTTCATTGGAAATGGAGTGATTACTTTACTGAAAGCCTTTCAACATCAGGCCCCATCTCTCCATGTACCCCAGCACAGTCACATAGCCTGGCTGTATGGTAGGTATACCACCATAGGTCAGATACTGACAAAGCAGTGGACACAAGAAGTAGACACAAAAATAGTATTTATTTTATACTTTTTTTAGCATCTGCAACTGGTTTTGGCAAAAAAAACCTGCACAATAACAGGTAACATATAAAAAAAAACACTCCAAATACAAAGCATGATTGACTGTACCACAAATAAATTATGGCCAACATAAACTAACTAAAAAAAGAAACAGATCAACATTTTAAGACATTCTGTTGAAAATTAGCAGTTTACATGTATAAACAAGGGCATCAGGAAAACACCTTTAAAGGGGTTGTCTCACCAGACTGTTTTACAACGCCACATGCAGCTTCAGCTTTACACTTCCTGGACAGGTTGTAGGTGGTTTTAGAACAGTGATTGGCATATCAGTTCTGCTCTTCCTTGTTGATCCTGTTACAGTGACTTGAGTGCAGGAGTTTTATAAACTGTAGTGCACAAGATCACAGAGCTCTAAAGGGTTAAAGCTTGTCAGTACGTAATGTAAATGTCATCTGGTCTTTTAAGATAAGGAACACAGCAGGAAGAGACGTCATCATTCAGAACATTGTTACAGCTTGTAGGAGCAGATAGAAGTGGCCAGTAATCAGGGAAGGTTGTGTGCAAAAGTAGGGGATAAAATCTTCACCCAATTCTGAAGAAAAGCAAAATCAGAACAGCAATGTATTTGGTAATTGTCTTTATTTTTTTCCCTTAAACTTTAAAGCTTAGTAATTAAACAAGAATACCACAAATAGTAAATATAAATCTATGACCAATGTTAAAGTGGTTCTCCAGTTTAAACCAAAGTTTATAAAAATTTTTGCTATTTTGGTGCCAATAAAAGAAAAATCCAATTTTCACCCCCCTTTCACTCCCTTCAGCGCTGGCTCTCCCCAATCTTGTGTTTATCGTCATTCGTCCCAAAAGGGAAGTCCCCAGGGCGTCGCTGTTTGGTGAAAGTGGTCCCTGCCTCTTTAATCACGTTCAAGCACTTTTGAACGTGATCAAAGGGGAGGGAAGGTGTCGTGCGCAATCAGGATGTATTAGTGAGTGATGACTTCCTGCTTGGAAGAGAACAAAGGTAAACAGAAAATTGGGGAGTGCCAGCGCTGGGTCGGAGGAGTAGAGGAGTGAGAATAGACTTTTTTATTTCACCCGGGCACCCAGTACATTTTATTTAATTTGTTGAACTGGAAAACCCCCTTTTATCCGGGGGAAAGGGAATTTGAGACGTGGCAAGCTATTTGTTTTTTTTGGGGACAAAATTTAAATACATTATTATTTACATAATTTAAAATGGAAAATTTCCTTTTATAAATTTTTAATTCAATAATAAACTGCATAATGTTTTTTTTTAAAAAATCAAATGCTATTTAGGTCAAAGCTTCAAGTTACTTCTAAAAAATAGTAAAAATATTTTGGGGAAAACCATTTTCTCCGCTCTTGCTGCCGGATCTTTTTTAAAAAAAAAGTTATTGGAAAGTGTAAACTGAGTCAATAAGGCAGACAAAGGAGAACAACAAATAGATATATGGTCAGTCTCAGCTGCCCTGGGAAAAAATAGTAATCTGTTTCTCTGTCAGTTTTAACGCACCAACTTTTGGGCCCTAGATCATCATATTTTAGTAGCTGGAACAATATAATTTACACATTATTTACATATTTTTTCCATATACTAGTGTATCTCAAAAATTAGAATATTACGTTTTACGTTTGCAGTTTTTGAAGCTTATGGAGTCAAAGGCCTTTTTCTAAAAGCAATACAACATCTTTACACGTTGCAAAAATAAAGGCCCTCATTCTTTATTTTTTTCATTTGATTATTAATGATGGTGCCCTTGTCTCCTTACCTTGTAATATGCTAAGCTGCTTATGCCATTTGCCTTTCACATTTCGGGAGTCAGAAGGTGGATTCACTGGGTCAGCCATAAGTTTTAGAATCATGCCGAGAAGCAGAGTCTGAGGTCGAGGGTTCTTTGCTGCAAGGAACTCCGAGGTCGCTCCCTACATTTTGGTTATCAGTGGTGACAGCTGATGTACAAGGTTGGTACTAAAGGAGTAGACAGAAGGCATAGTTGAGTCATGAGCAGAAGATCGGGACAGGTAGAGTACTTTTGTAATCATTTAACAGGCAGAATGGCAGTGCACGCAGTGGACAAATGTAGACATCAGAAATGAACCAAGGGTCAAAACTGTGAAACAGCACATTGGAAATAGCTCAGAAAACTACAACACACACCAAAAAAATATTGAGGGAAAGGTGCCCTTTAAGCAGCATTATTTAGCAGGCTATTGGCTGGGAAAGCTGGGTGGCACAAACTGGCCCTTTAAATCACTGAGGCCGAGCGCAAGCACCCTAAGGAGAAGCCTGTAACGGGCAGTCTGTGGAAGCCAGTGGGCTGGGGGACAGAGAAGCGGTATGGCAGAGAGATACACAAGTGTGCCCACAGCTGAAGGAACAGACCGGGACGCTACTCATGACACAACCCCTCTCTTTATGACCCACCACGTTTCTAAGTTTGATGTCTATGAAAACTGGGAATAAGCTTTGGGGTGTTAATATTCTCCATTGGTTCCCGGGACCTCTATTAAGGGCTGAAGCCCTTCCAGTCTATCATGTAGTAAAGTTGACCCCTAGACTGCTTTACATCCAAGATCTCCTTGACCTCAAAACTTCTTCAGACGAGACCTCCACGGAAGAGGAGAGTAGCCTGTTAGAGAAGCAATAAAGGGACATGGGCCTCAGGAAGGATACATGCAATGCATGTAGCCACAGTTTGTAACAGACTGGCTAAATTTGTCAGATGACAGAAAAAAGACCCTAGAAACTGAATTTGAAACAATGGTCCTTTAACCGAATATACTTTAAGGAGAGCCAGACTTTGTACTGGTTGAAACACTGGTAAACATCTGCATGTCTACTTGTATCTTGTGCACAGGCACTGGAGATTCCTGGCTGTATGGGACAAAGTATCAACGAAAGACGGCTGAAGGGCTCCCAGGAAGTCTTAAGCAACGTGAGGTATTCTACCCGGACGTGGTGAGTCAAATTGCTGACAGATATCTATAACCGAATAGCAATTCGTGTAGTTAATATGATAAGGTCGTCCGAGGAGGAAGGCAGATCACAACCAGACAAATCATTTTGACTCTATCTATGAGTTTCTCTCAGGGGGTGGCTACCAGAGTCTCATTGTTCCAGAATAGTTCAAGGGCCAAGAAGTGTTTGACTGGGGTACCTGGGGCCCACAAGGGAGTTCATTTTGGGAGACCCACCAAACAGTTACTGTACATAAAATTGTTATCTGTTAATTTTGAGGCCTCATGCACAAAAATTTGTGTAAAACAGAACTGTATTGTGCACTATATCAAGTGAGTCCTCACATAAAAAGAACCTGTCACCAGTTTTATACTGCCCTAAATGATAACAGTCTAAATTAGTAAAGGAGTCACTGATTACAGTGGTTTATTATTTACATCCCTGGATACAGCTATTCTTAAGAAATCAGGATTTGAATTTTGACCCATCAGCCAAGGCAGCACCAATACCTCTGCATTTGGTTAACGGCTCTCTGTGTATACCCAGAACCCAAAAAAGCTGATAATCAGTGAGCTGAGGTAAAAGGGAGCAGCAATTCACTATAATCCAGGATTACCGAGTGTGTATGCATAGTGGAGAGGACCACTTAGTGCTCAGTATCCTTGATAAAAACAGCAGTATCACAAGAGTAGTTGCATGAAGTGATGAAATTAATAAATTGTTGTAATCAACGTCTCTGTCCCTATTTTAGGATGTTTACAGGTCGTTATGCATAAAACTGGTGACAAATACCCTTTAGACAACAAAACGATGGCTTTGAGATGAAAACTCCACATGATATTTATTTTATGGTCTTTGCATAAAAATGTATTTAATGTAGTATGCACAATAGAAATAAAATGTATGGTGTCCATATTTGTCATGTGTTATACAATTCCCAAATAAACTCTTGCTCACAAATCATAATGTATTTTAGAGACACAGCCAAAAGAATAACTAAGACATTTTATTGCACAAACAACTAAATGCACCAAATGAATAACATTCAAAATATAAACTTAAATTAGTTTCTAAACATAGTAACTGAATAGTGCAAATAGGCAAAATTCAAACATAACTGTATTCATATAATAACCAAAGGCTTGTTCATATTTGTGTCAGCATTTCTCTTGTACTGTTCTGTCATAGTAACAAAACAGAAAAAATTAAGGTAATGCCTAAATCGTCACAAGATGGACACCAATGGCTCCGAACAGCCTGCATAGACTGCAATATAGCCTGTTTGGGTTTCTGTCATGATGTCCATACTTTTTTCTGTACAAAAACACACTGCATGCTGCATTATTTTGTCCAGCATTTTCGGTAACAGAGACTTACAGAACCTTTGACTAAAATGTGAACAGATTGTTAGGAATAAACGCAAACAAAGAATTCCCAACTACACAACTTGCTTATAGCAACATTTCTCAAAGAACAGAGGACAAGCTTGCAAATCTGTTAACAATGTCGTCATAGTCCTGGAAATTTCTCTCTCAATAGTCATTAAAATTAGAGATTCTAAAAGTTTCTGGTCAATCAATGTCCTCAACTGATTTTTCACAATTTTTAGTTTTAAAAATACACTTAGAAGGGTTAGAAGTGTTTTATAAACTGCAATAGGTCTATATATGCAGCAGAGTGCAAATTATGATCATAAAATAAGTAGCAGCCAGTTAGGCAGTTTTCATAAGTTACATGTCTACCATCATCAAGGTCAGCCTCACCATCATTATCGTCACCAACACGAATTACATCCATAGCGGTAGGAATTGGCTTTTTTAGAGTGGTATAGATGTCTTGGAAGCTGAGAAGCTCAAGTTTAAGTTCTCCAATATCTATTGCTGCCAATTTAGCTACTGTTTTTAAGGACTTGGATGGAATGTCTTTTTGTGTTAACTGGCCAAACCTTCTTGGGAGTAATTGGGAAAGGTCACGGATAAGGGTGTCATTTTTTGAAAATTTTGTCTCAGTGCTGGTTGTTACCTGGTCCAGGACAACATTAAATACTTGGTATTGAAAACTTTTCATAGCGTCAGGAGGAGGTTCATCTTCAGCTAATTCAACAGGCATATTTTCTTTGATAACCTTTTTTGTGGTAAACTGTGTTGGATCGCGGTCTATATAGAGTGCTCCTCAGTTGTTGCAATAAACTGATTTACTAGTATAGTTAGGTCTGAAAATAAATTCCTAAGACAAACAATCTGCCTTTTGGCCATTTCAATCATTCGCCATGCTCGCAGAAGGTCCAGTCAACCAGTTTGTAGATAGTCAGAAACTGGATGTGCAATCTCAAAAATCTGCATGAACAGAAATTATATTAATAAAGTTTCATACATTGTCCAGCCATGAAGTAAACTATTTGTCTCATTTATAGCTTTACTGTCAAATCTAGGACAACCTGCAATGTGTTCCAAGCAGTACAACAGAGTGCTATAAAGTTGTTTAGAAGAATCACGAGATGAGCCAAAAATTGTATTTAGTGTCCTTGGCTTACTCCACCATCAAGTGTCTCCTATTTTTTTTTAAGCCTGTTTAATCTTGCTGCACCCTGAGACTGTGATGACACTTGTTCTGTCCAAAGAGATGATCTCTTGGAGGAATCAGAAAAAAAAAAAAAAAGCAGCTGTTTTTTCCAACAGTCCAAAGAATGATTTTACTGATGTGACATACTGAGTTACATCAACAATCACTAAGCTGAGGATATGGGCATAACACCAAGTACAACATGTATAATTTTTGGTGCATAATAATAGCATAGAATGCGCATGATTTATAAACCCGCTCTACTGCAGGTCATAAATCAAGCGCATTCTAGCACAGAAACTACATTTCTGGCTCAGCTAAACCACTTTAGAAGTGCTCTACCTGTTCCAGCAGTAATGCGCCTCGAATTGCCATACTGAAGCTATAAATCTATAGCTTCGTACGGTTCTAGTGCACACCGCCTCCACACGCCCCCCGAAATTAGGAGCATTACAAAGTGCCGTGAGCGCTCTGTAATGCGCCTGATATTGGCGTGCAACAGGTTTAAAATTATAGCGAACGGGGCTGCACTAGATGTCAGGCTGAAAAGACGCCAGACTTCTGGTGCAGCCCAGTTCCTACATGTAGCCTCAAGTGTAAATGGAATTTCATGCTACAGTTTTGATGTGGGCCTGGACTCCAATGTAGCACCATCAAATAAGCAGCCACTGATGTTGTTAACACTTAGAGAGAACCATTCTAACTCCTCTTTAAAGTTTGTAAAAAGCTCTTCTTCTGTTGTGCTGCCGAGACTTAATAAAGAAAACGGCCGTTCATGCACGTTTCTATCCTTGACATAGCACAAAATTAAGCTACATTGCTCTTTAACGGCAACATTCTGAGTGCTGTTCATTTCGACACTGAACTGTACAGCTTCTTTCACATCTTGGCTTATTGTTTGTTTCACCATGTTACCCATTATCAGAATTAGTTGGCTTATGAACGTTTTGCTTAAGAAAGTAACAAGACTTATTCTCCCTTTACTTCCTTGGTGTCTTCTCTTCCTTTTTTTACTAAGAGCTACTATTTCATTAACATGTTTTTTTAAGTGAGAGATCACATTTACTACAAAGTATTGCCAGCTCCAGAAAATGACCATGATTTAATTCAGTGTCCAATAAAGAATGAGCAGCCTCATCCCTTCCTTTATAGGCAAGAGTTAGTTCTGCAATACAAACAATGATGTCAATGATTCTCTTAACAACAGCGTGATTTTGTTGAACCTTTTCTTTCTATTTACTGTTGACATTGATCAACATTTCAATGTCTGCTTTTTTTCTGCAAACAAATATGAAGACAGAGCTTTGTTGCAAGTCTGACTCATGTTCATGGATACATGTATAACATGTGCTTTGTCAACCTTACACCCAGTCCTAAAATTGCTTCGTCTATTGGGGCAAAAAGCCATACATATTACGTGTTTCTATGCAATAGGACAGCCATGTCCTCTGAATTGCACTACCACCAGGCACAGGACATAGGTAAAATTTGTGTGCTTTAAAAGGCAGTATGTGAGTTGTATCTGTCAATGGCTGGATTGGGTGCACTTCCATAAAATTTAATTTATACATGGTGTCCGGTACCTAAAAAGTGCCACATGCAGAAAATGTGGGATTCATTGCTGATAAGATAGCATCAGAGTCTGAGCTTTCAGGGTCAACATCCTTTATTACTTCTGATAATGGTGGATGATCGGCCTCCTCTTCACCAAGTATGGATGGTACGACATCTACCACTGCCTCAGACTGTGGATAAGCTTTCAAGCAAGATGTTGATTGTACGGGGCGCTGGCTTGTTGTGCTATCATTTCTGTTGTCCTGGAGCTGATGCAGCTTTTTCCAGATGTTTTCTGGTGTTGTCTAATCACTTTTGTGAACCAGTTTTATGCTTTTTCTTATTGGGGATTTCTTCTTCAGATATTTGTTCCAAAGCAGAGGGTCGTGTAGAAGATATTGTCCTGTTAGGTAAAATATAACAACAGTTTGGTAACAATTTTCTTTGTACAGAATGCTAACTTTAAAACTGACTGTTAGGGTATGTTCACACGGTGTGTTGGATCCGTTTTTGGATCCATTTATAGATGCGTCTTTGGATCCGTGTTTTGGATCCTAAATGGACCCAAACATGCATCTAACTGTGTACAGTGTGATTTACATTGCTTTCAATGTAAAACACACATCAGTGTTCAGACAACTGATCGCAGATATGTGTTCACTTGCATTTTTCGGATCCGTTCAAAAAATTGTCATATCAATTCTTGATCAGAAAGACGCAGCAGGAGCCCTATTTAAAACTATAGGGTGCGATCCTGCTGCAGCCAAAAAGCATGCAAACACGCACCTACATGTCGGAAGCTTTTTGGATACGATTTATGTAGCACTTTTGGATGCATTTTTCGGATCCAAAAGCAGTTCCAACACGCCGTGTGAGCATACCTTAGGCTATGTTCACACAACATTTGTTAAATACGTTTTTGGGTACGTTTTACATACAGAAAAACAGACCCCAAAATGTATATAACAATGTTCAAGTGTGATTACATTGATTTCAATGTAAGATATGTGGCATTGTTCAGACAATATGTGTTTTACATACATTTTTGCATTGTGTAAACCAATGAGTTTAAAGAATTGACATGTCAATTCTTGATCCGTTTTACGCATTGAAAAGCCAATAGAAACAATTGGGATACGTTTCTGCAGTACAGAAAACACATACAAAATCACACAACACTTTGTGGTACGTCTTTGGATGCATTTACCACAATATATTTTACGTATTGCAAAAGCATATCCAAGATGCTGTGTGAACATACCCTTAATCCCAGCACCAGATAAATCAACCAGTCACACTAAATACTAGGGGTTTGGTAAACATTCCTGGTCACTTCCAAAATATTTTTATTTTTTAAAATTACAGCTACAGCCAGATAAGGATATGTTCACGAGGCTGATTTGGAGCACTTAATCTGCCTTAGACTCAGCATCCAAATCTGACTACAATCCACTATACATTGTAATGGAAAATCTACGTCGCTATGCACAATGCACGATGCTGAACAAATTAGTGCTGATTGCTTTTCAGCGCTGTAAAAAATTGACATGTCAATTGCTGAGGCAGATTCCACATTCAATCCTCACGTCACATATAGAATATAGGAGACTGAAAATCTGCCTCTGAAAATCAGCGTCTAGTCCACATCCAAAATCAGCGCTTATTGGGGCGAATTTTAGTTGAGGATTTCACAATGATTCAGTGCTGCAAATCAGCCATGTGAAATGCAGAGAAATAGGAAAAGGTTGGTAATACCACTGATTTAATACTATTACACTCAATATGAAATTAGCTTTTACATATCCATAAAAGGGTTTTTCCAAGATTACAATTTTTATGGCCTATCTAACTATTCTGACGTTTTAAAATGCTCGTTTGTCGGGGCATGATGAAAAGTGAAAAAGAAGAAGTATACTTAAAGGGGTTGTCTCACTACAAGGATTGCTTTTCATGTTAAAGATCTTGCAAAAACAAGTCACTTTGTAATATGTGTCAATTACAAGTGTCCTACCTATTCTGAGATATCCCCTCTTGTATGGGCTGCATCATCTCCTCAGGTCGCTATAGCTACAGATCTGTTCAATCTCTCCTGATAGGCTGCCAGCACTGGTCTCTATAGCTACAGACCTGGTGTCCTCAGCAGCTGGTCACTGCAGGCCAGTAAAAGCCAGCAAACACACCGCTGAATTCAAAATAAAACCAAGAAAACAGGACTGAGGTAAGATGAATCAGTGTAGTGAGACAACCCCTTTAACTCCTGGACACTCATGTGGACATGATTGCTCTGGCCTGTGGATAGCTGCACATATTACTTGAACAATGAACACACAAGGCTACTGCCGGGGTGACAGGGACAGTTGTGACAGCAGAATGAGAATGTCCATGAGGTAAGTATGCTTCTTCTCTTCATCATGCCCTGATGGACAAACACGCATTTTAAACTGTCGGAACACCCCTTTAAACATGGCTTTGCCTACATTGCTCTGTAAAAGTGAATGAGACAAGGGTGAAGTGTTTTACACAGACTCCAACACTTCAAACAGGTCGAAATTACCCGTGCAGTATTTTCTGCCCCAAATAGGAAATGCACAAGCTCTGGCGACAGCTCTTCACCTCTCAGACTACACAGTATTCACATTAATTCTATATAAAGGAATGTTAAATACTATTATTTCATTCATTTCAAAGAGGAAGCAGACCATAGTGCAAAATGTTTCTGTCTTATCTAAATATTTAAATCACTAAGGATGTGACCTACTTTGGTCCTTGAGAATGCAGCATTTTTTTATTCTTTTTTTTTAATTCACTGCTACATACCAATAGCCAGTTGAATATTTGTCCATCAACCTTGTGAGGACTTTGGGTGAAAAGTGGGAAAGGTTAGAGGGTGATAGATAAAGGTGGCATTTTGTGTTCACACTGGAAGGTACCAGAGAGAGGGTACAGGCACAATGTCCTGGAAGGAAACAGAGGACCAACAAACCTCCTGAGATTCAGCTGCGACTGTGGCCTGTTCCCCTAGGATCACACTGTATGGCCTTAACTTCTAGCCCTGTATCCTCTGTGTTTAGTATTGTCATATTTTTGTAAAGTTTCAGTTTTTTTTTTTTTTTACAAGTTTCCCCGTTAAATATGTCATACTTGTCGGACTATGTTATACCAGATTGCAATCCATTTCTTTAATAAACTGGTCAATGACTTGTCAGGTAGTGATTATTTAAATAAAGTGTTTTTTTGGTTTTCTGTGTGTATCTTTTTACAATTTTATTCCAGTGTTAGTGGTGGAGGTGTCTGACAGACGACTCTCCATTATTAGTGCCAGGATTTGGTGTAAGCCAGAGACATTTTTTCATCACTCAAAAATTATCACTGCCCCAGGTGGTGTAAGCTAAAGTAAAAAAAAAAATATTTAAAGTGTAAAAAAAATTTTAAAAAAATGTTTAAAGTTCAAATCACCCCCCTTTTGCCATTTTCCAAATAAAAAAGTTACACATATTTGGTATTGCAGCGTCCGAAAAAGTCAGATATATTAAAATATAACATCAATTATCCCTACGCTGAACACTGTAGAAGAAATAAAAATTCCAAACGGCAAAATTCTGTTTTTTTGGTCATTTCACGTCATATGCATTCCAAACTGGTAGCAATAAAAAGTACACTTCAGGCTGCAAAAAATTCAAGTCCATAGGTGTTAGTATCAAAAAGTTATTAGTTAAAAAAAATGGCAAATTTCAAAAATAGAAAATGTTTGCAATTTTTTTACGGTACCAAAACATAACGAAAACCCTAAATATTTGGTATTGTCGGATGCGTATCGACCTGTAGAATACAGATAACACATCATTTTTTACCGAAGACTGAACAACATAAACGCAAAACACCCGCAACATGGTGCAAGTACGTTTTTTTTAAACATAGATTTAGAATTTTTTTTGCGGTTTCCTTGTATATTCCAGGGTAATATGAATAACACCACTAGAAAGTCCATCTTGTCCCGAAAAATAAAAACCCTCATATGTCTACATAGGTGAAAAAATCAAAAAAGTTATGGCTCTGAGAAGGCGGGGATGGAAAAACAAATGTGAAAAAAATAGGCTTCAGCGTTAAGGGGTTAAGACAGTGTAAAACTCGCCTCAATGTATGAACCTGTTCTTTTGCAGGTGATACATACAGGCGCATTGTAGTGTCAATAAGACAACTCAGGCACCACCTTTAACCTTATCTGGCTGTTCTGTTTTGCACCTAGATTTGGCGTCCAACATTCATAAATGTGTCTAATCCTATGAATGTGGTGTGATGCCCCCAGAACACCCAAAATCTTTGGCGCACTAAAAAGTGTCTTTGGCGCATTGCAAAGGGACTTATCGCGTCTATATTTGGAGAGCGCATGTTCATACGTTTTTTTGGGCTCAAAGTACACCAGAAAACATTTCCTTTTTAGTAGTTCACACGCTGGCTTGAACACTTTAACACCTTCTTGCAGTCAGTTGTTGTACTTATTTTGTCCCCTTTTTATGTTGGGCCACAATTCTTTTTGGGTCACTTTTTGATATAATTATTTTTAACAGCAAAATTGGTGCTAGAATAAGTTTTGTAATTGTGTCACTTTTCCATAATTTATATCCGTGATATAAAGTTTTAGGGTTGTCAGGGGAAGGGCCAAAAATTGTGGTTTGGGCTGTTTCATAGTTTCGTAGTTTGTAAGGCCGAAAAAAGACGAGACGTCCATCCAGTTCAGCCTGTTGTGCTAAGGTGTTGCTCCAGTGGAAGGCAAAAAACCCCAATGAGGTAGAAGCCAATTGTCCTCATTTTAGGGGAAAATTCCTTCCTGACTCCAATCTGGCAATCGGAAAAATCCCTGGATCAATGACCCCTCTCCAGAATCCTAGACACTATAACCTGTTATATTATTACGCTCCAGAAATGCATCCAGACCATTTTTTAACTCCGTCAGTGAATTCACCATGACAATTTCCTCTGGCAGAGAGTTCCACAGTTTCACTGCTCTTACAGTAAAGAATCCCTTTCTATGTTTATGTAGAAACTTTCGTTCCTCAAGACGTAGAGGATGCCCCCTTGTTCTAGATACAGCCCTGGGTATAAATAAATCTTGGGAGAGATCTCTATATTGACCTTTGATGTATTTAAACATATTTATTATGTCCCCCCGAAGCCGTCTTTTCTCTAAACTAAATAACCCCAATCTTGCTAATCTTTCTGGGTATTGTAGTCCACCCAGTCCTTTTATTATTTTTGTTGCCCGCCTTTGTACCTGTTCAAGCTCTACAATGTCTTTCCTGTGCACTGGTGCCCAAAACTGTACACAATATTCCATGTGTGGTCTAACCAGTGACTTGTATAATGGGAGAATAATGTTCTCATCATGTGCCTCTATGCCCCTTTTAATGCACCCATGATCCTATTAGCCTTGGCAGCTGCTGCCTGACATTGGCTGCTACAATTAAGTTTACTGTCCACCAGGATTCCCAAGTCCTTCTCCATGTCACTTTTACCCAGCCTTTTTCCATTTAACATGTAATCATGTAATGGATTTTTCGTCCCCATGTGCATAAGCTTGGCTTTATCTGTGTTAAACCTCATCAGCCATTTCCTTGCCGAGGCCTCCAACTTATCCAGATCCCTTTGTAATAACACATTCTCCTCCGTGGTGATTACTTTACAGAGCTTGGTATCGTCTGCAAAGATCGATATTCTACTGTGTAATCCCTGTGTAAGATCCTTAATGAAAATGTTGAAGAGGATAGGGCCCAATACTGACCCTTGTGGTACCCCACTAGTAACAGCAATCCAGTCTAAGTATGTACCATAATTACTACCCTTTGTTTTCTATCATTGAGCCAGTTGCTTACCCACTTGCACACATTTTCCCCCAGGCCAAGCATTCTTATTTTATTTGCCAACCTTTTATGCGGCACTGTATCAAATGCTTTAGAAAAATCTAGATATATGACATACAGTGCCTCACCCCGATCCAGTCTAGCACTGACTTCCTCATAGAAGCTGATGAGATTAGTCTGACAGGACCGATCCTTCATAAACCCAGGCTGGAACGGCGTTATACAGTTATTTTCAGTGAGATACTCCAGGGTAGCATCTCTGAGTTAACCTTCAAACATTTTACCTACAACAGAGGTCAAACTAAACGGCCTATAGTTTCCTGGATCACTTTTTGACCCCTTTTTGAATATTGACCACATTGTATGCGCCAATCCTTTGGGACATACCCCGTTATTAGACAGTCCATAAATATTAAGAATAGGGGCCTATCTATGACATCACTTAACTCCCTTAGGATACGTGGGTGTATGCCATCTGGACCTGGGGATTTGTCTATTTTAATCTTCTTAAGACGGAGCTGTACTTCTTCCTGGGTTCATATTTATTTTAACGCTATTTTATTTTGTGTGTTTTTTGTTGCTTTTTTTTACATATTGTGTGTGCTCCCCGCCCCGTAAGGTTAGAAAAAGACCTTTGGGGGGCATTTTTTTTCATCTCTTTTTTTTTGGCAATGACTCTTGTAACTTGGGTTAGTATATGAGCCCCAGTTACAGGTGAAATACATTACCTGCACTGACTGCAGAGCTGATTTGGGTCTGATAAGACCTAGCAGCTCAGCCAGTTACTAAGCCCTGGTGATCAAAAGACTGCCGGTGCTGGGAGGTAGGAAGCCGACACAGGATTTCTGCCTGTTTGTGTATACAACACTCCTTGATCAAGAAGCCAGGAATGGTAATAATCCATTCCTATCTTCTCGGTGGAGAGCTCAGTTATCACTGACAGTTGGCTCTTCACCCGTTCAGCAGTACATTCTAGAACGTCCGTGCAGAAACTGCCATCACCTGGACGTATGTGTCTATGGGCAGTTGGCAAATAGTTAATGTAGCTTTACAGATCCAGTCATAAGCTCTGTGAGCGTTACAGACCCATCCACAAACCCTGAGCATCTGTACACTCACAGAGCTTGTGGATGGGCTGTAATGCTCACAGGGCTTATGGATGAGTCTGTAGGCTGTGAGCGTTATAGACCTAGCCGTAAGCCCTGTGAGTGCACAGACTGTTAACTCACAGGACTTATGGCTGGGTCTGTAATACAATTCAGCCAGCCAGCTAGCCCAGGGCCCTTAACTGTGGCATCATGGTAACTCAAAATGCCGGGAAGGCCAAGCAAGGGAAAAGAAGGGCCCAATGCTGCTGTTCATAACCTTCTGCTCCCCCTCTTTAACCCCTTAACGACCGTGCACCGTCTTTTGACGTCGGCTGGTGCAAGTCGTTTGTCTACAGTGACGTCTCTTGCCGTCGCTGCAGATGTAGGGGTTTGCGGCGCCCGACATGCAATACACAGCCCTGATCCCAGAGCATGTCCTTCGAGCACCGGGGAGTGAAGGAAACCTCTGCAACCCGATGCTTTAACGCTTTGATTGTGGCAGTGCGTTACGGCAACGCAATCTAAGGGTTCCCCTGCTCTGTCAGGTGATCGGAACACCCAGTCACCCGACAGAGCTCGGGGAACGGCTGCACAGTCAGCCCTGGGGACCTACAGTGGCCCCAGAGTTGTCTGTGTAACAAGCCAGTGTACAGGACACACTGTGTGCTGTCCTGATCACTGGCTGTGTCAGACTGACGCAATTATAATGTATTCGCATATAAGAATATGCGAATACAGTACAAAGTGTTAAAAAAAAAAAAAAAAAACAAAAAGTAAAACAGTTCTCCCTTCATGGGATTACAAAAAAAGTAAAAAATATAAAAAGTGTAAAAAAATGAATAAAAATAAATAAAAATAAATATTTAATAAAAAATAATTGTGCATACATTACACACAAAAAAACCCTACACATATTAGGTATCCACACAACCATAATAACCTGTAGAATTAATATAACAAGTTATTAAGTGTGGAATGTGAATGGTGTAAAAAAAATGTAAAAAAAAAAAAATTCTGCAATAATTTCTAAGTGAAATTAAACTATTCCTCCATGAAGTACAACTTGTCCCAAATAAAACGAGGCCTCATCCAATTGCGTCATTGAAAAAATAAAAAAGTTACAACTGTTGAAACGCAAGGAGGCAAAAAAATGTTCTGGCCATTAACTACTTTTCAGGCGTTCGGCTTAAGGGGTTAACAGTCAGTGCTGCCTGCAACTTAGTGTGCCGTCACCATCCAGGTTTCTCCCCTTATACTCTATGTAGGAGAAACAGTGGATACACAGGCAGGCAGCTGAGGACAGGCATTGAGGTCTGACCTACATAACAGCGCTGCCTGCCTCCACTCTCTCCCTCCCAGGGCCGTGGCACTGCACACACAGAGAAGCCGCGACACTGCGGAGGCCAGAGGAAATACGTCCTGTACTCCCAGTCCTCACTGCACTGGCCAGCTGGCCGCTGGGAACATCACAACTAACAAAGTGAGTAGGAGGAGATTAGCAGGGAGAGGAGAACGCTGCACACTCGCATAGTGAAGGCAAGCGGCAAGATGAACTGACATCTAGCTACTTGCCTTCTATTTGAAAAAGTGAATATCAGGTGAGAGAGCTCGCGTCCTACAGGGGGATTCACCGACTCCCTGGTGGGCCAGTCTAAGCCTGATCAAAGGCAACTTGGTGGGTCAGATTCTGAAGTGAATTGTGCACTGGTTGAGAAGTTCCCAACGGTCTTGGGGTTTTCATCAATACCAAGGTAGCAAAGGAAAATGAAGGCTGCGGTTGCCTATAGCAACCAGAGGTGGTGTGACAGCAGGAGCAGGTTTACAATCATCTGAAGCATCCTGAACAAATGGGCTTGGCGGGTGCTTTGATGACCCAATTCAGCTGCCAACTCTTGTGCTCTGGGCAAACGTATGTCAGCAATATCCATGCCAGTTTGTACTTTCACAGCTCAGGAATCAAGGAGTCAGAAGCTGGATTCACTGGGTAAGTGTGGGCTTCGGCATAAAACCACACTAAGGACCGAGTCTGAGCTGTCCCCTGGTATTGACTCTTTAACCCCTTTTTCAAAGGATTTGGATTTTGCTGTAGGAGGCTCCCATGTCACTACCCCCAACATCCAGCACATAGTAGGTCATATCATATCCAAACAGTTTCTCTGTGAAAACATTATTTATTCTGTGTTTTACATTTATAACACTCCATTAGATTATCCCCATTAGGGTAATACAAAAAGGAAGGTAAAATACTCAAGTGTAAGAAGTAAAGTCCTCTTTTTTAATAACAATGTTGTCCAGCCTGGATAGCGAGGAAAAGCCAGACACCAAGCAAAGAGCACATCTGTGCGTCATTTCATTTCCAGGCTGGACAATATTGTTATGAAAAGAGAGAACTTTACTTTGTAAATTTGAGTGTTATAAATGTAAAACTTATACAGAATAAATAATGTTTTCACAAAGGAACTGTTTGAATATAATATGACCTTCGATGTGCTGGACTTTGAATGGTCTCCAAAATGGTCTCGTATGCTGACCGTATACTGATGCCCTTTGTCACAGGCCGTTCTTCATATCTTAAAGATACGAAGGATACTGTGATGAGAATTAATGATCTAGTGGTGAGTGAGAGTACACTTCTTGCAAGTTTAGACTTAGAAGCCCTATACAGTAACATCAGACATGATCTGGGCCTGAAAGCAATCAAGTATTTTTTGAATATACGAGGTACCCACTTTATGGAACACAATGATTTTGTTTTGCAGCTATTGGAGTTTGTTCTGACACATAACTATTTTTTGTGTGATGGCAACTTTTATCACCAGATAAAAGGAGCAGCCATGGGAACTGTCTGTGCACCAAGTTTTGCTAATTTATTTTTAGGTTGGTGGGAGTATGCTATTGTTTTTTCTGAACACCTTGAAATATTCACAGATCGGATTTTATATTGGGGGAGCTTTATTGATGATATGTTGATTTTTTGGGATGGTAGTGAAGAATTAATTTAAGGATTTTGTATCTAGACTCAATGATAATGAAATTGGGATGAAATTCACTTTTGAAATTCATCGAGAGAAAATAAATATTTGGGATCTTCAAATTATGTTGGATGAAAACAAGCAGATTCAGACAAAGATATTTCGGAAAAATACAGCTACCAATAGTTTGTTACACTTTTATAGCTGGCATCCACCTTCCTTAAAAAATTGGATTCCCATAGGCCAATTTCTTAGGGATTGTAGGAACTACTCTACATTAGAGGCTTTCAATGAAGAACGTATTAAGCTAAATGCACGTTTTCAGGCAAGGGGTTATCCAAAAAAAATGTTTGAGGAAGGCGTATAATAGGGCTTTAACTAGTGACAGAGGACATTTATTAATCAGTAAACAAAAGAAGAAGGAAAATACTGATTTAATTCGCTGTATAGGTACCTTTGATGATAGAGCCAATGAAATGAGGGGTATACTTAGAAGACATTGGCACATTCTGAAAGCAGATCCAGTATTCTCTGAGGTGATTCCTAAATATCCTAGTGTCACATATAGAAGAGGAAAAAATCTTAATGATGAATTTGTACACAGTCACTTTGAGGGAGTTGGCAAAAAAACATGGTTACAGTCTCCGGTGGTAGGCTCATATCCCTGAGGCAACTGTTCATTTTGTCCATTTATATGGAAAACTAAGGAATTTGTTAATCCCATTGATAAGAGAAGATTTGAGATAAGACAATTCATCAATTGTAAAACCAGAGGGGTGAATTATGGGGCTATGTGTACCTGCCCCAAGATCTATGTGGGAAAAACCATACAGGAGTTTCGTCGTCGGATCTCGAAACATCTGAGTACTATTAAAACTAGAGGTGACACTCCCCTAGCGAGACACATTTTGGAAGTACATAATGGTGAAATAGAAGTGCTAAAATTTTGGGGCATCTGTGTGAAAAAGCTAGGGTAAAGAAAGGGCTGTATGTATGTAGTTTTGTTGCAGGAAGAGGCAAGATGGATATATAAACTCAATACATTGAACCCCAAAGGCCTAAATGAAGGCTTTTCATTTTCAGCATTTATTTAATCCCGCTGATTCCCTATCTAATTTTTGAAGAAACATAATATATGTGATTAAGTACAGCCAGTGGTATAAACATGGTTGAATATATGACTATAGGAGCACCAGAGTTCACATACGTTTTTTTTTTTTTTTTTCCATATCCTTACCTATCCCTCTCCTGCTCCCTCTGTCCCACCTTGTCCCTCACTTTCCCAGTATCTTGCAATGATGATAGGTATTAATCACAGGAGGCCACAGTTTCTATTTAACAAATTGGGATATATTTTTATTTTGCATAAAGAATTGGTTAGCAACTGAATCTTGTAATATATACACTTATGTTGCTATGACGAGACACAGTTTGGGAGTACATTACCATCTATTTATGTATACATCTATTGTTTCTACCCACTGCGTAGATTTTGTGCTAACTACAAATACAATATATGTAATATACTGTATGCAAATACAATAGAGCACGAATGTACTCTGCATATTCCCATTGTAATGTTATGAATGAGGTAACTAGATGAGACCTGTTAGAAAGAATATTTAGTGGGGAAGGTGGGAGGCCAAGCTAACCATAAGGCCTGAAGCTTTATTAAAATGAATATGTATACTAGATACAGAAGAGAAGAGATTCATGGGAAGAGAAAAAGATAACAGTGTACAGTATAATGGAGCATGTATTCTCAATGAATATACATATTAGACATAGAGGAGAAAAGGTTTATGGGAAGTGATATAGCTAGTAGTGTGCTGTAAAGTGTAATACCTATTCTGCTTAGTCCGTTCTAGGTGAGCCGCGCAGATGCAATAATATAAGAGAAGTTGGACAGAAGTCCATCACAGTCAGGGCAGAAATGTCCATTGGTACAGCACGCGGGCGGCATGGTAAGATAGGGCGCAAGCCCACTATGGAGATGGTGGATTTGCCTGAGGAATGTTGTTTGTAGGAACGCAGCAGCAGCAGCAGCACATAGTTTCAGTATGCACGCAGGAGAGTAAAAGGGGGGAATGAGTGTTGTTGAATCTCTGGTGGCCAATTGGTGAGCACCTGAATAGGGTGTGTACCTAAGAGGATATAAAAGGAAAAGAGCTACACCACATTGGACCGGACCTCTAGTCCCTGATGTAGCCAGTTTAGCTGGTGAAACATGTTGGGGAGGTCAGGCATGACATTTCTACAAGTGTCACACGCTGCAGAGGGTTTGACAAGGAAACCTGATATGTTTTATGTCCATCGAATTAGGGATGACTGCCCAAGTGGGATGTTTTGGATCCCTTATTGGAGTTAGTAAATTACTGTACATAAAAGGCTCCCCTGTTGATAGGTGGGGCTCCACCAGACTTGATAATAGAAAAGGAGTTATTGCTCCACAATTAGAAATGAATAAATTGAGAGGTTAGATATCAGGTTTTTAATAGTGTGTATAGAGGTTTAGTGTTATACATAATAAAAGTTACGTTTTAGTGCTTTATAGATTGAGAACTGTTAGAGTTTAAGTTCGCCTATGGCAAAATAGTAAATATAGGGACTTTGAATGGGACACAGCGGAGCTTCCATCTATTACAGGTTCCCTTGTGGTATCACAGTTATATACTCAAATACCGTTTCTAGTAGGTAAATCACAGAATATTATAAGCATACCTACAGGCATGGTCACATGCTGAAAAACAGAGACATAAAAGGGAAACCAGATACAACACACTGGAAATACAGTGGTGTGAAAAAGTCTTTGCCCCCTTCCTGATTTCTAAATCTTTTGAATGTTTGTCACATTTACATGTCTCAGATCACCAAACAAATTTAAATATTAGACAAACATAACACAGAATGCAGTTTTTAAATGAAGGTCTTTTATTATTAAGGTAAAAAAGTAACCAAAACCTACAGACAGGGACCTATAGAGCCATAAATCTAATAACTGGTCGGGCCACCCTTAGCAGCAACACCTGCAATCAAGCGTTTGTGATAACTGCCAATGACTCTTTTACAACTCTCTGGAGAAATTTTGGCCCACTCATCTTGTAATTCACCAACACTGGAGGGTTTCCAAGCATGAACTGCTTTTTTAAGGTCACACAACAGCATTTCAATCAGATTAGGGTCAGGAATTTGACTAGGCCACTCCAAAGTCTTAATTGTGTTTTTCATAAGCCATTCAGAGGTGGACTTGCTATTGTGTTTTGGATCATTGCTCTGCTGCATAACCCAAATGCGCTTCAGCTTGAGATCAGGAACAGATGGCCTGATATTCTCCTTCAGGATTTGTTGGTAGACAGTAGAATTTATGGTTTCATTTATCACAGCAAGTGTTCCAGGTCCTTAAGCAGCAAAACAGCCTCAGACCATCACTCTATCACCACCATGTTTTACTGTTTGTATAATGTTCCTTTTCTGAAATGCTGTTGCTTCTACACCAAATATAGTGGGACTTACACCTTCCAAAAAGTTCAACTTTCCTCCTGTCAGTCCACAGAATCTTCTCCCAAAAGTCTAGGGGATCATCAAGATGTTTTCTGGCAAAACTGAGAGGAGCCTTTATGTTCTCTTTGCTCAGCAGTGGTTTTCATCCTGGACCTCTGCCATGCAGGCTATTTTTGCACAGTCTCTTTCTTACAGTGGAGTCATGAACATTGAGCTTAACTGAGACAAGTGAGACCTGCAGTTCTTTGGATATTGTTGTGGGGTGTTCTGACACCTCTTGAATGAGTCGTTGCTGTGCTCTTGGGGTAATTTTTGATGGCTTTCCCCTCCTGGGAAGGTTCACCACAGTTCTATGTTTTCTCCATTTGTGGATAATGGATCTTGCTGAGGTTCTCTTGAGTCCCAAAGCTTTAAAGATGGCTTTATATCCTTTTCCAGACTGAGAGATTTCAATTATTTTGTTTCTCATTTGTTTCTGAATTTCTTTGGCTCTCCCCATGATGTCTAGCGTTTGAGGAACTTTTGGTCTACTTCACTCTGTCAGGCAGGCTCTATTTAAGTGCTGCCTTGCTTGAGGACAGTTGTAGAAGTAATCAGGCCTGGGTGAGGCTGGAGAAATTGAACTCCGCTTCCCAAAGATGTGAGAAAGCGCAATTAATTTATGTTTTAAGGGGGAAGGGGCAATTAGTTTTTCACACAAGGCTCTGTAGGTTTTGATTACTTTTTCCCTTAATAATAAAAGACCTTCGTTTAAAACCTGCATTTTGTGTTTACTTGTGTTATGTTTGTCTAATATTTAAATTTACAAACTTGGAAGGGATAGGCAAGAACCGTACATCCTCACACTATACGTTTATCTAAAGCTTCTCGGCAAAGCTTTACAAAAAATGAACAGGAGGTTCTTAGCATACTTTTTGATCAAAATGTATAGGTCCACTTGCCACTTCACAGCGACCACTTTAAAGTGGGTCCCTACTCTAAATGGGGGTAACACTGCATGGCAGCCACCACCACAGCAAAAACCACACAGATGAGGGGCACAGTCCAATGGCCCAACAGCACCACTGCTGCCTGACCTAACCCCCTGGCTCTGGGCTGCACCACCCCTCCAGCACAGCATCACAGCAGCAATGGCCACCACACAGCACCACCACCACAAATGGAAAGGTAGACACTGCTCACCTTCCGAGGGCTCCCTGCAAGCAGACTGAAAGAAACAGGGCATTAACCCTTATACAGACTACTGCTAATTAAAAACACATGGTCCAAATGGGGAGGAGTGCTGGTCCATATGTGAAAAGAGAGATAGATATATATGCAAACTTGGGTGGCGGTGCTGTTTGGTGGCCATTTTTGCTGTGATGGTGTGGTGGTGGAGCCCAGAGCCAATGAGCTAGGTCTGGCAGCAGTGGTCCCGTTGGGCCACTGGGCTGTGCAGTGGCCCAACGCCACTGCACACTGAAGCATTAGATCAACGTATAGTGTGAGGATGTGCGGTACATTTCTCTCCCTTCCTAGTTTGTAAATTTAAATTTGTTTGGTGAGCTGAAAAATTTGTGACAAACATCCAAAAGATTAAGAAATCAGGAAGGGGGCAAATACTTTTTCATACCACTGTAGTTCAGACACTACAACACACATTAACAAACGGTCAGTGAGTTGAGGGGGAACTGCCCTTTATGGAGCATTAAGTAGCAAACAATAGGTTGGAAAAACTGGCCTTTTAAGTAACCAAGAACGATTGCACACATGCCAATGTGGCAAATTAGGGAAGTCAGGGCTCAGAGATGCCATACAGTGCAGAAAAGAGGTACACAAACATTCCTGTGGCACAATTCATAACACTGCATCAATCCAGATATCCAGGGAGTTAAATGGAACCTACAAGGTGGTTTATGCTACCCTATCTGAGAGCAGAATGTGATGGAGGGAGAGAAGCTGAGCTCTGTGAAACATAAGTTTATATGATTTAAATTTGGTGTTGTTGCTCTCACACTCTCTTATACTGGTCACTGGAAGATCAACATGACACCCAATGGAACTGTCTGATCTGACAAAAAAAGAATTATTGCTCTACATAAAGATGGTCTAGGCTATAAAAGGATTGCCAACACCCTGAAAATGAGCTACAGCACAGTAGCCAAGACCATACAGCCTTTTAACAAGAAAGGTTCCACTCAGAACAGACCTCACCATGGTCGACCAAAGAAGTTGAGTGTAAGTGCTCAGCATCATATCCAGAGATTGTCTTTTCAAACTAGACATATGAGTGCTGCCAGCATTGCTGCATAGACTAAAGGAGTGTGGAGTCAGCATGTCAGTGCTCAGACCATACACTGCACTCTGCATTAAATTGGTCTGCATGGCTGTCTTCCCAGAAGGAAGCCTTTTCTAAAGATGATGCAGAAGAAAGCCCGCAGTTTGCTGAAGACAACCAGACTACGGACATGGATTACTGGAACCATGTCCTGTGGTCTGATGAAACAAAGATAAAATTATTTGGTTCAGATGATGTCAAACGTGTGTGGTGGCAACCAGGTCAGAAGTACAAAGACAACTGTGTCTTGCCTACAGTCAAGCATGATGGTGAAAGTGTTATCGTTTGGCGCTGCATCAGTGCTGCTAGCTGTGGGGGGCTACAGTTTATTGAGGGAACCATGAATGCAAACATGTACTGTGATATACTGCACAGAGCATGATCCTCTCCCTTTGGAAACTTGGCCACAGGGCAGTATTCCAACTTGATAATCACCCCAAACACCCTCCCAAGATGAGTACTGCTTTGTAAAAGAAAATAAGGTTTAGACATTGATGGTTGTGTGTTGAGTTATTTTGAGGGCACACCAAATTTATACCGTTATATGAGCTGTACACTGAATATTTTACATTGTATCAGAGTCTCATATCTTCAGTGTTGTCCCATGAAAACATAGAATACAATATTTACAAAAAAGTGATGGGTGTACTCACTTTTGTGAGATAATGTATATGTTTATACACTTTTCTTATCTCTCTATAAATTTAATGAAGTCTAGTGAGGGTTACATTAGAGTATTATAGGAATTGGAATTTAAGGTTCGCCTTTGTTGGGGCGATTACTCTAAATTTGTGATGCATTAAAACAGAATCCAGAATAAGGGTAAGATAGTGATCTATACTCTTAATTGGATATCAGTATTTAATAATAATAAAGAAACTTTTATTTTCTGGCTCAACAAAAGCCTTTATGTTCTTTAGTATATCTTTTACAGTAGTTGATGTGTTATTTAAGTGAATACAATTTATTAAAAGTTAAGTCATTGTTAGTCATATTTTCACGGGTGCCCCTGTAACCCTCACACCAGGTCGTGGGCACACCCGTGCCCCAGCTGAGAGTGGTGCTGTGACCTGCATGTCAGGCCGCAGACACCCTCCCAACCCGGTGCCTGACTGCAACTACTCACCTCTCCATGCTCCCTGCGATGTCTCTGCTCACCAGCACACATCTGGGATGCCACGCCTCTCTTTAGGGCTATGCACGAGCAGCCTTCTTTTCAAATTTTAAAGGGCCAGGCGTTCACCGCCCGCCTGTCCTGACCTCTCCTGGCCTCTATTCTCGGCTACCAGCCTGCCTCATGAATTTGTACCACGCTGCACCTCGGCTGCTACCGCAAGCAAGTCGTGCCAGGCATAGCGACCTGGTAGTTTTCCGCTGCAGCAATTCCATCCTGCTTTGCGGCGGGCTCTGGTGAATACCGGGACCTTCTTAGACTCTGCTCCCTGTCATGGCTTATACCACCGCTTGCAGTGGTCCAGAGGATCCACTACTTCAGCCATTAAAACTCTGCCTATTTCTGTTCTGGGAATGGATCTCAAAGCAATACAGGCATCTATTCTCTATTTCATAAGAGCACATAAATACCATAGAATGACTAAAAGAGTCTTTTAAGCCAGTAAATCAAATGTGACTTTGGTCATTTCGAATATCACTAAATACGATAAGACGGCTCAACTGAGAGAGGTACCTTATTTTTTTATGCCAGATAGACTCGGAAAAGCCATGTATGGAGTCTGTTCATCCCAACTCCTTGAAAGAGTTCTCCTGATCTCTACTGTGATGGGGTTGTGATAAGGCAAAATGAATCTGTTGGTCAAATTTAGTCTGATTTGGCCTACATTTGCTTTAATTCCCAATTTTGGCTAAAAAAATGTAAAAATGAAGAATTTTAGGTGACGCAGAAATATTTTTTCCCATAAAACATACACTTTTATTTTACAAAATTTTAATTGTAAATTTAAATGACCATTGAAAAATAAAGGTGAATCAATAAATGACATATACCCTAAAATGGTATCATTTAAAAATCTAGCCATCACCTGGTTACATCAACGGTATGATTAAAAAAGCTATGGTTCTTGGAATGCTGCATCCTGAAGAACTAAAGATGAACAGATAATACATTGGGTTGCAAAGGTATTCATACCCCTTGAACTGTTTCTCATTTTTAAATTTTACAGATATTTTATTAAATAGAGCAACACAAAGTAGCAAATATTTGTGAAGTGTAAAGAAAAAGATACATGCATTTTAAAACTTTTGCAAATTGAAAAACTGATAAGTGTTGTATATTCAGACCCAGGGACGTAGCTATAGGGGGTACAGAGGTCGCAACCGCTACTGGGCAAGAGTCTTAGGGGATCCAAAGGCACCTCTGCCACATATGAAAGTACAGTGGTACCTCACAGTGAAGTCTATTTTGGTATAAGTACAACTTGGTATAAGTCCTGTTTGGAGTCGAAAAATTTTGTTTGGAGTAAGACAAGAGTTGGCCTGGAATATGCATGGCTGCAAGCACATAACAGGGGAGCTCGCCACAATTTTCAGCTGGTTATCTCAAGTGAGGACGAAGGATTTAGCAACCTGTTGCTTCCAGAGGGAACTCTGCCTTGGCAGCACAGACTCTCCACGAGGCTTCTAATGTCAAGCACTATCGGTGCTGTACCTCTATAGCCGCTGTCTCTCCATAACCATTCATCCATTCTCTCATCTCCTGCTACTGCTTCCTTGGGGGAATAGACCGCACTGTAACCTGCTCGTTCTGAGTATGTGACAGTGTGTATCAGGTGGTTTCGGACTCTGGCATACCTCTCTCACTTACCTTCCAGCAGACATGCCATGATCAACCATCTGCAGAGTTACATTGATCTAGCTCTGCTAACAGTCACCTTGTGGCTGGTTACAGCTCATATTCCCCGCAATTACAGCTTCACTCAGGCTTCCTTTGGAGAATGTAAGTAGTATTGTGGATGATACAAAATAATCCTATTGATTATTATTATGAATTTTTTATTATTATAAAATTTAATGCTCTTGAAAAGCAGGGAATGGAAAAAACTTAAAGCCCATATAATTATTGACTTGCAAAAATTTGGAAAAAGCACGCATAATTTCTTTACACTTCACAAAATACTTGCTAATTTTGTGTTTTGCTCTATCACCAAGAATATCAATAAAATAACATTTTGTTATGTGGATGTGTAACATTTCAAAATTAGGAACTGTTCAAAAGAGGTCAGGATTACTTTTGGCAAACACACTTGTATTTGCATGTAACTTTAGAGTGGGCCAAAACAGTCAATTCTGCTGGAGTAACACAGATTAAATTTCAGAGGGGTTGTCTGACTTCCATTTTTTAGTTTTAAAGAAGTGTTCCCACTAGAGATGGACGCGATTCTCAAAAAATGTTCGGTCCACTGTCGCCAGAATTTTTCCGACCAAAATTCGTTTCGGTCTGAGACCGAATTACTTCGGCACGAAATCACGTTTAAAAAACGCGATTTCCAGGCTGCCAGGAGCCCTGCAGGTGCTGTTAGAACGGCTTGTGCCAAGGCGTTTTAAATATGCAGAGGGAGCTTTGGTTTGGTCTTCATACAATGTTGTGTTTTAGTATGACACGCACCATGAATGCAAGAGACCGCAATATTAGATTGCTTCAACCTATAAATGCCCTGGGGCACTTATGGGGGCAAACTGACCAAAAAAAAATGAAGCATAGGAACGTAGCCTGATTAAGTCTTGGCAGTAGTAAAAGCTGGAAAAAAACAAACTGAGAGCTCAGGTAGCTCGGCAACATTAGTGACAGGAGTGTGGGGTGACTGGGCCAGGCTGCCACAGCGCATGAGCGTCAGACAGTGGCACAAATGACCTTCGTGGAAGTGGGCAAAAACCAGCTGCCAGGCAGCAGAGTGGCACAATGACACAGTGTGGCAGGTCACGTTTGTGTAAAAGGCAGCTGCATGCAGGTCAGGCTGTAGGCCATCACAATGACAAATTCTGGAGCTGGCATATAAGGAGTAGGCCTGAGAGTGGTACATTGACACAGTGTGGAGGGCACCGGAAGGAGCAACGTAAGCAGCATAAGGTAGACTAGTGGCACAATGACTAAATTTGGAGGTGTGGCAAAAAACCGGTAGTAGGCCACATTTGAGGAGGGGACACGGCAAGCAGCCACGCAAGCGCTTGAGGTAGACAGTGGCACAATGATAACAGTGTGGAGAGGGCACAACAAGGAGCACAGCTAGCAGCAGAAGGTCAGAGAGTGGCACAATGACATTCTGCAAGGTTGGCAAAATAGTTATTCAGGCCACAGAGCGGCACAAGTGACTGAGGGCGGAGGTCACGGCCGGCTAGCAGCATGAGGTCAGGGCTCGTGCACAAGACAGAGAGTTGGAGGTGATGACTAGGCAGCAAACAGCATGAGGTCAGAGAGTGGCACAATGACATTCTGGATTGGTGGCAAAAACAGTACCAGGCAGCAGAGTGGCACAATGACACAGTGTGGATTGTCACGGGCAACCAGCAACAGCAGCTGCAGCATGAGAACATATTAGAGTGGCACCAATGACAGAGTGTTGAGGTGGGTGGCAATAGACCAGTCCCTGGTTAAGAAGACAAGGGTGGTAGGCAGAGTGTGAGAAACTATCAGCAGATGTGTGGCATCAGGCGGGTTGGCTGGCATCAGAATAGTGGCGAAGGGCTGGTAAGTTTGGAACCAGACTGACGCCTAAGCATTGGTTGTGTGGAAATCCCTGGATCCGATATCACGCCTAGATCATCATCTTGCAAAAGGTCAGTCGTTCAACAATTACCGTGGACAAGCGGGTTACCATCCTGGGGGTAAGATGGCCCCAGGCCGCACTGAACACCCGCACTCTGATGCACACTACTGGCCGGGCCAGGACAGCTTCCCACATGCAAACACTCGGCAAGTTGCTGGCCACACATCCAGTTGTGCTGCCCAGTAGTCCAGACGGATCTACTAACTGGCGTGAGGTGGCAGGAGTGATGTCCAAGTAGGCCTAACCTGTTGGTTCAGGGAATTGCTCCCATGTCTGCGGACTGCTGATGCACTGGTGACTGCCCCTCCCTCCTAGGCAGGGATGAGAAGGAAACTGTCATTAGTGACTCCAGACTTAGGTTACTGCTGATGAAGCTTGTACTTGCTCTACACCCCCACCTCCCATCCAGCAGCCGCGGCAGTTAGTGAACGTTGAGCGCTTGAGGAACCCCCGGTCAGACTGTTCAGAGGAGGGACGATGCCGCATAGGCAGCGGCAACTGATTACGGAGGATTTCCCTATAGTATTTGAGTTTGTATTCCCTCTCAGTATTAGACTGGGAGAAACAAGGCTACCATTTTGGGACCAGAGGGTAGCGAGAGGTCCAATAGGGTGGAGAGCCAGAAGTCATTCCTCTGCCGGATGCTGACTATTCGGCTTTCACTAGCCAGAGCAAATAAGCGCATGCTGAGGGGACATCTGCCAACAAGTGGACTAACCCGATGGGATCCTGCCTCCATTTCCACTGTATACGCCACAGGTGCTTTGGGAGTCTTCTGCCTGTTCTTCCTCATCTCCATCCACCTCCTCCAGCTGCCTCCCTGCTTCCTCCTCATTGTCACACTGGGATAGAAAATTCCACTCATTTCACCAGACAATGCTTCTGCTCCAATGTCCCTCCTCCTACTCCACCTCCTTTCAGTCACCACCGGATCATGTGGCTCCACGAGATGTAGTCGCCAACATCTCATCCATGTGCCCAGGACAGATTTTTCAAGCATACTGTTCCGGGACATGAAGATCAGCCTGGAATGACGTTATTAATCCCGTAGTTCCTGGCTAGACTGACAAATAATCGTGGCCTACCTCGAATGGCTCAACAACGGCAGGTGTTCACGCATGCGCTGCCACTGGTGACTCAAAGTTACAATCAGGGGAGTACTTCTGTCTGCCTGATCATCAAAAAATAGTTAATGTACCTTTCTCGGTACATTACAGTCGGTCTCACAAAACATGTCGCAGCTGGAATGTCCAGCTGCGGTGGAAACATCGCATATCAGGCGTGTTGGGGGACGGGGCCGTTCGTGGCCGCGCTGCGCAAGCTCGAGGAGGGGTGTTCTGGATTTGTACAGAAATGGATAAAGTTGCATGCACAGTTTCCTGCGCCATTTTCAGAATTGTGTATCTGAAGATATCCGGTGGTTGGAAGACTTCAGGAACCATTTTTACAACCAGATTGACACGTGCGTCCCATGCAGGGCGCCATGGCCATCCTCCTCGGTGCAGCCATAATGCGCGGACACCTGTTGCCTTTTCCCATTGTCCGTTAACCATGGTTTCCGATTTTTTTTTGCATGTGGCGCGGAGAAAGCCCACATCGATTTCTTGCTGCAGACGCGGAGCAGTTCCTCCCCTGTGTGACTACGTTTCGCCGAGGCAAGCTAGGGTAGAATCTGCGTGACACGCTAGTGCCCTACACATGTCGGTATGATGGAGCACGTACTTGTGGTGGCTGAGATGGTGGTGGTGGTGAGGAGGAGGGGCGGACATTGGCGGCGGAGCAGGCAGTTTGACAACGTGGAGGAGGAAAGCGGACGTTTCTCCTGTCCAAGATGTTGGTGTGACCTGGGCAGGACAGCACATTCACCAGTGGGCCGTAAAAGGACATGTATCTGGCCCAGACCGTAGTTTACAGCTCCAGAGTACGCGCTTGCCCGTGTACCCTTGGAACCAAACCGATAAAGCTCAAGGACTGACCCACTTATGTTCTACATATTTTATGAAGTGCTGTACTGCCTTTTTGGAAAGAAATTAGGCTTGGAACTCTCATCTCGGCTTCGGCAAAGCCATTAGTTCTACTGAATGGTGGCAGAGTCCACCATTTGGAAAGGGAGGGACTGCAGTACAACAAACTTTGGACAGGGCCACACGGTCAGCGTGCACCTTAGGATGGTTGGAGCAATACCTCTTGTCTCTTTAACAATCGCCTCTATGAATCGGGACGCTGGCCCATGAGTAGCGAGGAACAGGCAATCTTGACCGAGGAGAGGATGTCAAGAGAAACAGCTGCCTTGCAGAGGTGGTGGAGCCTTGACTGGCTGAAATGGCATGCGTGGCCACTGGCCGCTCGCTGCTGCTGCAGCGGCAGGATGGTCCACCACATCCTGAGTCCACGTTTCTCCCAGGCACCGGTGGTGACGCTGCATGTTGTTGGACGCAGGGCCGTTGTGCCAACCGTTAGCTCTGGCACGCTTCACTTTCTGCCACAGCTTCTACATATACCATATTCAGGCTCCTCCGGTGTCTTAGCAAAGAACTGCCACACCGGACCCGAGTAGCTGATTTTTACCAGCAACGCTCGCTCTGAGTGACTACTGCCGCCGCTGCTCGCATGAGCCCTGTGCGCTACTGTCTTGGACCTGCGAAGCAAGGGTTCTTCTTCCGTTGCGCTTGGCTCCGACTCACACTGCTGCTACCCTGCTGACTCACGGCCACACAACCACTTGCATGGCTGCGCCGCTGCCTGACGCGCAAGCTGACGCCCTTCTTCTCCTGACGATGATGAAGCCCATTGCTTCTACCCGGCTCCAGTCGCGGTAGGGCTACATCATCATCTTTACTTTGGGTGTTTCATCTCATACTGGTCCTCATCTCCCGCTGTCTTTGGTAAAGAAGAGGTCTGACCTCCTCACCACATGACTCCCATGCCACTCTCCACATCTATACTTGCCGCCTACTTGCTCAAGAAGTCTGGGGATATTGGCCCATTTCTTCGCTGCCAAGTAGCTGCTGACTGGCCCTCCTCAATTGTCATCCTCGCTATATAGTGGCGCTGAGCCCAGACCACATAGTAGATCCCTGGGCCTGAGAGAACTGGAAGGGACACGAGGCAGGCTGAGGACAGGGGTGGGCCGTGACCGCTCCAGGGCCATGCCAACCTAAGTGTTGTGTCTGAGGTTCCACCGACTCTTGGTGGGGTTGTCAGGATGTCATATGGGAGGAAGAGGATGACTAGTTCAACCAATCAAGAAACCCTTGGGTTGGCTGAACAACACACGGCGCTAGATCGGACAGCGGGCAGTCTGTGGCCTCACGAGTGGAACCTGCTGCGACGTTTCCCCTTGCTGTGCTGCGACCTGGGCCGCCCCGGTTTCAGAAATGTTTGTGCCACTGCCACTCGCAGTTGCAGGAGCCTTGCCACCATCTCTGTTGAAACATACTGTTTGTTCTAAAATGTACAGACACTGTTTGATGAAGTATCTGTATATATGATAAATATACACCCTGTTTTGACTCCAACATGAACCCAGTAACAAGCTTGGGGGTAACCCTTGGATTTAAATTTGGCAGCTCCAAAATGGCCAGGGAAAAACTTTACTTGATATGTGTCGTTTAAAGCTACTGTGTTGTTTTACTAAATGTAAAAGCACAAACAGGCTTAATTAACCTTCGCTTAGTGAATTATGCTACAAGAAAAATGTATATATTTCCTGGTGTTGAAAAGACGGTTTATTTTTGTCAGCACAGCTGCATAACAACGCTTAATTTAAACCCCCTCTGGATGTAAAATGCGCAATAGAATTGAGCCACCACCAAACTAGCTAGCTTGTAGCGTGATTACAAATGGCGTATTTTCTAGCCACACAACAAGAGATAAAAATTGTAATTAACCTTTGCTTGTGAAATTAGAGCTACCAAAAAAAAAAAATATATATTTGGCGTTGAAAAGACGGTTTATTTTTGTCAGCACACCAGCAAAACACCGCTTAAATTAACCCTGGATGTAAAATGCGCAATAGGAATTTGAGCCACCACAAACTAGTAGCTTTGTAGCGTGTTACATTGGTTATTTCTCTACGCCACACAACAGGGATAAATTGTCATTACCCTTTGCTTGTGAATTCGGCTACCAAAAAAAATATATTTATGTGGCGTTGAAAAGACGGTATATTTTTTGTCAGCACACCTCAGCAAAACAACGCTTAATTAACCCCTGGATGTAATTGCGCAATAGAATTGAGCCACCACAAACTAGTGTAGCTTTGTAGCGTGTTACAATGGCG
This sequence comes from Phyllomedusa bahiana, assembly GCA_025379985.1. NCBI lineage: Eukaryota > Metazoa > Chordata > Amphibia > Anura > Hylidae > Phyllomedusa > Phyllomedusa bahiana. Next base: position 42,218 of record JAODAL010014445.1, on the reverse strand, counting down.
TGATTTTCTAACGCCACACAACAGGAAGATAAAATTGTAATTAACCTTTGATTGTGAATTAGGCTACCAAAAAATAATATATATTTGGCGTTGAAAAAGACGGTTATTTTGAAGCACACCTACGCAGAACAAGGCTTAAATTAACCCCTGGATGAAATTGCGCAATAGAATTGAGCAGCCAAAAATGAAGTGGTTATTTGAATTGTATATTACGCTGGTTTTCTTTAAATGAATACAACAGGAACTGGCCTTAGATCCCACTTAGGAATATTGAATGTATATGCAGCTGCAGTGGACGCCACACTGGATTTCAGGATCCAATACCCAAAAAATCAAGAATATAGAAACCTTCAGTAGAACAGTCTCTGGACAAGCTGAGGGACACCACCACAAAAATCGCTGTGTAAAAAATCAGTTTTTCAGAAGCGCTATCACCCGCAGCGAGCACTTCCTGTCAGTACAGTGAGAGGTGTGTGTGAGCTCCCTGCGGCTAAGCGCTCGGTCTTATATAAGTGCGGTGACGTCAACAGAATCCCGCCGGGTCTCTGATTGGCTCATTCTGCACATGTCATGCAGGGCTATGCCCTTCTTCCTCCCCAGGTGCTTTTCGCCCATGTACACGCCATGTGCTCTCAGCCATTTTTATTCAATGAAGAAAGCACCCTTCGTTCCCGCGAATTACCCCAAAGTTCGTTTCGTTTACGAAACCGATGGTTTTCCTGAAATTCTAACGATTCCCATTAGTTAGAATCGATTCGCCCATCTCTAGTTCCCACTACAGATTTTGATGTCATATCGTTAGGCTCCTCTGGGACCTGCACCTATCTTGGAAATTAGCCTCCAAAAGTTACAGAACAGAATGGAAAGCCAATTCTGTTTTATGGCAGATTCAAGTACAGCTGAACATAGCTATCTGGGGCGTTAATGGCATATCCTAGTGATAAGCCATTACTGTCTATGGTGAAAACACCCTTTAAATATGGCACAGATGCTGGGAGAGAAGAATTTAGAAAAAAAAAAAAACAGACTCAGCTCTTAATTCATCCTGGTCCTCTCCAGTGGTCTTCTGTTATCTTCTGGTTTGGGCCGAATAGAACATCACTTCTGCAACCTCTGATTGGCTCCAGTGGTCACATGGCACTGCCTAACATCACTGTTGGGAGCCTGACTTCAGAACAGTAACATTGGGTAGTGTTATGTGACTGCAGCAGCCTATCAAAATCTGCAATGATGGCATTCTGTCTCAGAGAGGACCGGGAAATACATTGCTGGATTGAATATGAATTTAAAGTTTTTTTTTTTCTTCCACCCTCTGCTCTATACTTCAGTTAAAACAGGGGAGTTAGACAGCCCTTTTATATGTTCTGTCATAACTTGGTGGTAAATTTCAAAATTACTGCTCTCACCCTTTATTCTACATACAGCAAGAGCAAGCACAACACAGGTCTGGCTGGGACCTGTGGTTCACCAAGCAAGATCAGTACCATAGTTTCTATTCACTGACATGCTATTTTCTTAAGACTTTTTTTTTATTGATTTTCCAGACAAATCTATAGCATTATATAAATGTTTGAGTGCGATAATAATCGCACCAACAGTTTAGTTATGCGGCAAACACACATGCAAGGTGCATTGAACTTTAAACACCATTTTTAATCGCACAAAACCCACTTTCATAGATTCAGGTACATTATACACTGAATAATTCACTTCAAAGCGCCTTCCTTCATATGTCTCTCAAAGTTCGGTGCATTACACTCTATGCCCATAAAAATTTGGCGCATTAAGCTCTATGTAATGCACCAGAAATCTGTCGTATTCTACACTCTTCTATATCTATTTAGAACTGGGTTGTTGGCGCCAAGTTAAAAAAAAATATGCATTCGAATTACTGTCGTATTCTACACTCTTCTATATCTATTTAGAACTGGGTTGTTGGCGCCAAGTTAAAAAAAATATGCATTCGAATTCATACATGTCGCCCTCAGTTTTTATCTACATCAAAATATCTATAGTTACCCAAAAGGTGGCTGATTTACATGTAGTAAAATGCCTAATCATACTGAGTCATTGTGTAGTTATCAGTTACATATTATGCAAATGTTCGTTAGCATCATGGAAACATAGTTACACAGTTTCATACTTTTATTTGTAAATACTGTGGTCTAGTGTTATGAGATATTTCCCCTCTGAAGCAAAATAAAGATTACTTTATTATAAACTAAAATATATCTGTTTAGAAGAGTAGTAGTAATTCTAAAAATATACAGGCACATTGCACTACAGATTATATTTATAGCCACAAACAGTTATTAACATTTGGGGAAGTACATGTTTAGAGTAACATGTAATAAGGTGGAGGGGCATGGCACTTATTCCCTGTCTGGTGTGGCATTGCTCGGGGATAAGCTATTAGGCTCATTAATGGACTATATAGAGCAGAGTTAAAAATCACATGCTGTGTGGCCACTTCTTCACTTGATCTCCTCCTCTTTGAAGTGCTGAACCTATCAGGCATTTATGGTAGATTTCATGAATATCACATGATTACACATGATGTGAATATCCTTTTTTAGAAAGTGGGTGAAACTGATGGTCATGTACTAGGTAAAAACACAGGCACATGGCAATACTCACAGCACAATGGCAAGACAAGAAAATATTCCAAGTAGGAGTCAATAAAAGCCCCAGTGCTACATGGAGAAGGTGCACAGGTCTAGAATACTGATGAACAATCGCTCACATACCTATCCATGGGAAAGGGCAATTACTTAGTAAAAACCTATGTCAGGTGTGGTAATTGATTGAAAAGATTAGAACTCTGTTTGTACTTTTCATATCCATTGCTTACATATTAGAAACTGTTCTATATACTATCTGCTGAATTTTTATCTATACTTATTTCCCATGACCAGACTAAATCAGATATTATAGGCCTCGTGATGCACAGCTTCTGACAAAAGAAAATTACCTTCAGGTGATTCTGTCTTGAATGATACTGATGACCTCTACAAATGGATTCATAAGGTTTAATAAGAAAGATAGCTGAGCAAAGAAGACTTATTGACACAAGTAAATATTTTGGACATTTGTTGCGACACCCAGCTTCCGGGGACAGTAAACAACTCGGACAGTTTCAAACGGCTTCGGCACGGTTTAAACATTTATGCAAACATACAGAAATGTATATTACCATATAAAACGAACTTTTACTGACTTCGTATTACGCCTCCCATCAAATGTCAATTAACCAAAATTGGTCAATATAACACATACTGTGACAAATGCGTTACGTAACAAGCGATATAAAAATGTCATGTACTTCCCTGTATTATACAGTGTTTATTAATCATCATCAGACTGGATAGCATCACTTGGGGGCCCCGCTGCTTGCAGCAATATATATATACTATTTAGAAGAGGTAGCAACTTGGCTGGATTTATAACTCACTTATCACCTATACATTGGATAAGAACTAGATCACACCAGTATGCAGGAAAGCCACAGTACCATACAGGGGACATTGCTCAAATGCAAAAAATACTGATACATAGAAACATATATAGTATATTGTAATATATGTCTATAGCTCAGTATGTATATACATGTGCTACTGCCATTTACTGTAAGCTGTAAAATGCTAATTACAGTCACATTGTCCTGTTTAGTCTTCTCCAGCCTAAAATAAAATTACGGAAATAGGAAAATAGTCCACTGTTTTTACGGGGTTTCTGGGAGTTTATAGATAGTTGACAACTCTAAATAAATGGAAGCTGTGAAACTAGTCTGAACAAAGCTAAAGATGCACACATTGCTATCAGTGGTCTGTAAATGGTAGACTGTTGTGACACTAAGGGTATGTTCACATGGCGCTCTTTGGGTTATTTTTTAAGCATGTTTTATGCCCAAAAAACGACCCATAATCCACCTCAGACAAGCTCCAAATCTTCCCTTATTGACTATAATGTAAAATACACCTTGTTGTTCACACAAAGCGTATTTCACAATCGCAATTGCGAGCCATTTTATGGACGCAATTACAGCAGTAAAAATAAGGGACGTCAATTCTTGAGGCATTTTTTTCACTCATAAAATCCTCGGTGGGGATAGGATTTTTCAAAATATGCTTCAAAATACATGTCTAATTAGAAATTTTTTAAAGTACATTTGGAAGCTGATTTTGAAGTGTAAATTTAAACTTTAAAGAATGTAGTGTGAACATACCCGAATAGTTTAGCATGCAGACTGTAAGGCTAGGGCTACACAGAAATTTGAAAATGCTGCCCACAAAAACTGTGGCCGGATTTAAGATTCCTTGTGGCCCAGTACATTGGGGCTTCGGAATCCGATGGCAGTCCATATACAACATGTTCTATATTCCACTGTACGGTTTTAGGTTTAGGAAACCCTCAGTAAAAAATCCATGCTGTGTAGACTGCAGCACAGATTTTCTATTGAGGGCTACACTGGTTGGATTTTCAGCGGATTCAAAATACTAATTCTGCTGAAAAAACAAAATCCAGTGCTGTGTACATATGGGACCTTCACAAGTGTGGTTGAGCACACCAGCTCCCACATATCTTTGTCCCCATCAGGATACATCATTACTACGATCAGGTGTTCCCTACTGATGAATCTTGAGCCTGGGATAAAACGCTTTTGGGTAGTTTTCTCTGTGTGGTATATATTTGCCACACGAGTACTGTATATAATTATTTGAATCTCTATTTAATTCTTTCTGGTCTCCTGATGAGTTAAGTTCCTATGTATGGCTCTGTTTGTGTCTATCTTTGACCCAAAACATACAGAAAAAGGGGAAAAAATTACTCAAAGAAAAAGACAGAAACATGGCCATACTCACTGCTAGAAAATCTAAGATGAGACTGAACAGAGCATAGAGGCAACACAGGCCCCCATGCTAATAAAGAAAAATACCCAGGTGCAGCGTGGTGGAAACCCCAAACATCTCTCCACTAGGTGGACAAAAGCTGCACCTTTAATTGACATCTATTCACATAGCATGCAAAAAAGCAAAAAGCCACAGTACCAAAACGTGGGGAGACTATACGATAAAAAAATTTACCCGTAAGACAGCCGCTCGCACACCTACATGCATAGGGTGGCGGCTGCTGGTATTCTACTTGCATCCAGTCCCCAGTACTTTTGGGGCAAAAAAACTTTTTTAAAACATACGGGGAAAAATATCAAATATGAGGAAATGGTTAACATATGGCCACTATATTGTATGCCTGCAAGCCCCTTCATGGCTCCTCATTTATTGCAGGTCCCTACACTCCCTTAAAAATCACAAAACTTTACAGAAAAAAGGGGAAAAAATTACTCAAAAAAAAAGACAGAAACATGGCCATACTCACTGCTAGAAAACTAAGATGAGACTGAACACAGCATAGAGGCAACACAGGCCCCCATGCTAATAAAGAAAAAAAACCCAGGTGCAGCTGATGGGTGGTAAACCCAAACATCTCTCCACTAGGTGGACAAAAGCTGCACCTTTAATTGACATCTATTCACTTTAGCATAAAAAAAGCCACAGTACCATACATTGGGTGACTATACAGATGCAAAAATACCCATAAGACAGCCGCTCGCACACCTTCCATGCATGGGGGGGGCGGCTGCTGGTATTCTACTTGCATCCAGTCCCCAGTACTGTTGGGCAAAAAAAACTATTTTAACATACTGGAAAAATATCAAATTGAGGTATTGGTTAAACAAAATGGCCACTATATTGTTTTCCCCTGCAAGCCCCTTCACGGCTCCTCATTTATTGCAGGTCCCTACACTCCCTTAAAATCACAAAACATACAGAAAAAGGGGTATTTTTGCATCTGTATAGTCTCCCAATGTATGGTACTGTGGCTTTTTTGCATGGTATGTGAATAGATATCAATTAAAGGTGCAGCTTTCTGTCCACCTAGTGGAGAGATGTTTGGGTTACCACCCATCAGCTGCACCTGGGTATTTTTCTTTATTAGAAAGGGTCTGTGTTGCCTCTATGCTGTGTTCAGTCTCATCTTAGCTTTTCTAAGCAGTGAGTATGGCCATTTTTTCCCTGTCTTTTTCTTTGAGTAATTTTTTCCCCTTTTTTTCTGTATGTTTTTGTGATTTTAAGGGGATTGTAGGCCTGCAATAAATGAGGAGCCGTAAAGGGGGCTTGCAGGCATACAATTAAGTGGCCATTATGTTAACCAATACCTCATTTTTTGATATTTTTCCAATATGTGAAAAATATTTTTTTTGCCCCCAACAGTACTGGGGGCTGGATGCAAGGAAAACCCAGCCGCCCCCCTAAGCATGGAAGGGGTTTCAGCGGGTGTCTTATGGGTATTTTTGCATTTTATTTCCCCCCCAACTTATGGACTTGGCTTTTTTTTTCATGTTTTTAAAATGTTAATTAAAGGTTCGCTTTCTGTCCACCCAGTGGGGAGAAGTTTGGGTTACCACCCATCACTGCACCCCGGGTTTTTTTTTATTAGCAGGGGCCTGTGTTGCCCCCTATGCTGTGTTCAGTCTCATCTTAGTTTTCTAGCAGTGAGTATGGCCATGTTTCTGTTTTTTTCTTTTAGTAATTTTTTCCCCCCTTTTTTTGTATGTTTTGTGATTTTAAGGGATGTAGGGACCGCAATAAATGAGGAGCCATGAAGGGGGTTGAGGCATACAATATAGTGGCCATTAGTTAACCAATACCTCTATTTGAAAATTTTTTTCAGAGTTTTAAAATAGTTTTTTTGCCAACAGTACTGGGGACGGTGCAAGTAGAATACCAGCAGCCCCCCCCCCTCATGCAAAGGAAGGTGTGCGAGCGGTGTCTTACGGGTATTTTTGCATCTGTATAGTCTCCCCACGTATGGTTTACTGTGGCTTTTTTGCTTTTTTGCATGCTATGTGAATAGATTTCAATTAAAGGTGCAGCTTTCTGTCACCTAGTGGGAGAGATGTTGGGTTTCCCCCCCATTACTGCACCTGGGTATTTTTCTTTATTAGCATGGGGGCCTGTGTTGCCTCTATGCTGTGTTCAGTCTCCTCTTAGCTTTTCTAGTAGTGAGTATGGCCATGTTTCTGTCTTTTTCTTTGACTATCTTTGACCCACTCTACTCAAATATTGATTAGACAATTCCCTTTGAATTTGTACTAAGGAATAGTTGTTTAGGGTTTGATAGACTTGTGGGGTCGCCCTTATCGGGGTGGTTACCCCGCCATAGGCCCTGCTAGGGTACGTTTGCAGTAAGGGATATATTAGGGAGAACCTTGTATAATGTCTCGTCTGTGGTGTGTATACCTGTATTTACAAAAGAAAGGGGTTTTTGTTGTCCTTGTTAATACTATATTTAACAAAAATATTTTAACGTCTATTAAACGTTATATCTTATTGGGCTGGGATACTTTTGGATTTCTGTTTTGTAATTTGTCTTTGGCCTTTGAGACTATTATTTGGATTTGATCTGTTTACATAGTTACATAGTTTGTAAGGCCGAAAAAGACAGACATCTATCCAGTTCAGCCTATTGTGCTAAAGTGGTGATCCAGAGGAAAGCAAAAAAAACCCTTGAGGTAGAAGCCAATTTTCCTCATTTTAGGGAAAAATGCCCGTCTCTAATCTGGCAGTCAGAATAAATCCCTGGATCAATGACCCTTCTTCAGAATCCTAGTCACTATAACTTGTGTAAGAGGACAGAGGGGATTGTGGTGGACCAGAGATATGTGTCACCAAGGACCTTGGCGCTGGTGAGGTGAAAACCAGTAATTTCATGTGTCAGACTGCAGTAGGTTAGTCCCCAGACACACTTTTTTTATAACTTGCACAGCAAGTAGTTTTGGGATCTGGTTTTCACAGGAGCCAAAGCAATAGAGTTGGGGTGGTGACTGTGCTCCCACATCATTACGATCCATGCCAAGGTTTTGTTTGCTATGTAAGCCTTGAGTTCAGGTGGGTTTTGAGGAATTGGGAGTGTTTAAATTTCTGTGAATCTTGGGATAGTAGCATGGTTGCGCCGTTGCTAGAGTTCCCATGAACAGACTACAACAGGTCGGTCTCAAGGGAGACAAGGAGCGGCAGGAGGCCTTATCTGACACAGTACTGTAAGATGTCCCACACGGAACTGTGTACACCTGTTTTTAGTTTCCTGCTTTTTTGGCAGAATTTAAGCCCACATTATATGTTGCAGTATTTTTAAGGTGTAAACCATAAACGCCTTGAACTTTTTAAACATATCTAAAGGACTGGTCCTGTGGATAGTCCAACCACGTGCATATCCCTTACAACTTGTTAAATTGATTGCAACTCTAGAAAACATACATACCTATTTTGGAACTCAGTAGTTGAATTCTACATGTCACAGTTCCTCTGGTCACAGAGTTCCACATTCTCCACTGCACTTACATAAATAATCCTCTTCTATGTTTATAAAGAAACTTTCTTTTCTCAAGACTTAAGGATGGCCTCCGATATGGATACAGTCATGGGTATAAATAAATCTAGAGACATTTCCTATTATGACCTTTAATATAATTATAAACATATTTATTAATTCACCCAAGGTCGACTATTCTCTCAACTAAAAAACCCTAAATTTACTAATCATTCTGGGCATGTCAGTCCACTAAGTCTTTATTGTTTCTGACAGCAGCCTTTGAACTAATAGAAGCACTACAATGTCCTTTCCTGTTGAACTGGTGCCCAAAACTGTACAACAATATTCCATGGTGGTACTAAACCAGTGAATTGTAAAATGGGGAGAATGGTCTCTATTCCCTCTTACAATGCACCCCAAAATCCTGTTTGCCTAGGAAGCATCTGCGTGATACAGTTACAACAATTAAGTTTAACTGTCCACCAGGATTCCCCAAGTCCTTGTCCAAGTCCACTTTTACCCAGCGTTTTATCAAATAACCCTGTTACCAGTAAATGGATTATTTCCTCCCCAAGTGCAAAACGCTTCGTCATTTAACTGTTTTAAAAATCTCATTTGCCACTTCTCAGCCCAGGCCTCCAAACTTATCAGATCCCTCTGAAATAACACAATATCCCTTATTGGTATGATTACATTACTGAGCATAGTATCATCTGCAAAGATACGAGTAAACAACTGTCAATCCATGTGTAAGGTCATTAATGAAAAAATTAAAAGAGAAAGGGCCCAATACTGACCCCTGGTATCCCCACTCAGTAACAGGATCCAATCCGATTATGTAACCATTAAACACACCCTTTTTTTACTTGATAACAGCGTGCTGAAATATGCACAAGTAGTGAAGACCACTCTACCAAAATTTGTCTCTCATATTAGAGAACCAACGGTATGAGCTAGACATGCAGACATATTTATAGTCTTAGCACATCTATTATTGGAGGTCCATAACACCAGATAACCTGATATTTCTATTCAACCAAGTAAACGTATTGCGGAAATTGTCACAGATAGAGCCAAAATGTTAGGAGTAAGATCGAGAGTCCAATTGGATCTACAAACTCAGTACATTGAGGCCACATGGTTTGAATGAGATGCAGGACGCTATCTTTTAATCACATGTATATAGATATATTTGTCCATCCATTCAAGAATTGTTTTTATGATAGCAATTATTTATATTTAATTTTTTTTTGAGGCTGGTTCTATAAACCCTTTTTTAATTTATCCATTTTTTATATATAAAAAATATAATTATTTCTAGATTATATTTATTAAAATTATATCCCTACAATTCTTAAAGTATTTTTTTAAATACACATATATTTTATTTAAATATACATAAGTTCTATAAAATCATAACGCTTTTTAAATATGTTATATAAAAATGTCATACATTTGTGAAACATGTAATTCGTGATATGTTCCTCTTTTGGTTAATGGACTCACTACTTTATCACTTAGCCTTCGAAATGAAGATACTAGTATAAAATTGCTGCTAATCTGAAACCAATCCGATGCATAACCTAGAAGAAGCGGTCATAGGACCCGCAAACGCGAACTAACTACATATTATAATTAAATAATTTGATTTCAAGCAAGCTTATGTGTGCTTAATTTATATTAAGCGCTCTAGCCCGTATAGTGTTCCTTCTACTACAGTCTGTCAGCAATCCGATAATCGGGTTTGTACTGCACTGTACTTCTCCCTATCGTACTCCTCGGCGTCCACGTGGAACCGTAGTCGGGAACCATGACAGGAGCTGCTTCTCTTATCCCTCCACTGAAGATACTAACGCTAATACGACTGTACCGTAACCAAAGTACAAATCATCAAAAGGTGAGCACCTGACCTATTCTATTTTACCGGTGCATCTATACGAAGAATCCGATATGCGCTCTTTATCTCATAGCTAACAGCGACTCATCTTCCACGGCGGACGAGCGCACCATTATCCACCCTTTGTTTTCTATCACTGAGTGCGTTACTTACCCACTTGCAAAACATAATCCACCAATACAAGGCATACTCAATTTATTACCCAGCTATTTATTTGACACAGTAACAAATGCTTTAGAAAATCAGATGAAATAACATCCATAATCCTCGACCCCGATCCGGAGTCTAGAACTAACATCCTCAAAGAAGCAGATGAGAAAGTCTGACAGTACCCGATCCTACTTCATAAGACCCAAGTTGGAATGGATTATACATAATTTTCAGTTAGAATACACCAGTTATAGCAATCTCTGAGAAAACCTACAAAATTTACCTACAACAATTACGCTTACAGTCCTATAGACCCTGTATCACTTTTGACCTCTTTTTTGAATAGTTTGACACCACTTTAGCAATGCGTCAATCTTTTGGTACATAACCCCGTATTAAAACATCCATAAATATTAAGAATAGGGGCCTAACTATGACATAATTTAACTCCCTTAGTACACAGGGTGTATACCTACATGACCTTTTCATTTGTCTATTTAATTTTCTTAAAGACGGAGCTTGCACTTCTCTGGTTAGACAAAAAACATTTAAGGTGGAGTTTACCTCAACCCTCATTCTCATCAACAGGAAGGTCATTTTTCCCTTTTTAATTAACAGTAAGAAAAATTTTAATAGTTGCTTTCTCCTCATCAACCACCACAATATTCTTCCACACTACTTTCAAAGCCAACATTTTCAGTTTAAATACTTTTAACAATTTAATAGTTAAAATAAAATTTTGGGGTAAGTTTTACACTCTTTTTGTGTAATCTGCAGTTCTGTATTCCAGCTTTTGCTCCTTATCATTATTTTACATTTTTATTTTTTTCCTTATAGTTTAATTAGTACCTCTACACTGCCCTCCTGTTTTAGTAGCTGAAACACTTTCTAATTTTCTATTTCCTCCTTTAACGACTACTGGTAGATCCCATTTGATATTTATCCTTTTTTCTAATTATATTATTACCGTTAAGTAATGTACCTCTCCCAATGGGCACTTAAGATGTTTTTAAAGATCTCCCATTTATTATCTGTTATATTATTTTTAAGGACTTTGTCCAAGTCAATGCCTTTTAGGGCCTCTTTAGGCAGATTAAAATTAGCCTAACTTAAATTCAGTGTTTTTGTGGCTCCTCGACAAAACACACTATTGAAAGATAAATGTAAAATTTATATATATCTTCATCAAAAATAAATTCTAATTTCATTTATAATGTGGTAGCACTTCTGGCAATGGTCAGCAAGCCATTTAGAGATTTTTTCGCTTACAACATATTTTAAACCCTTTTCATTTTTACAATTGCTGCACCCCCATCCCTCTACTAACTCCACCCCTGATTATTTATTCCTAAATCTATCTCACTCACTAATCTTCCACTATCCTATGCACACTAATCGTTTGTAGTTTCCCTCACCCCAGTTCCCTATTTTAAATTAATCCTCAACATCCTGCCATTTTGTCCCCCTAAGCATACAAGCAGGTTTCTGATTATCCTTTGTCTAATCTACTCCTATCTACTGGACCCGCAGAGCGCCACTCTAAGTAATACCTGAATATTTCTTTTGCGAGACACACTAGATTGTACTGTTGTAACTTTTTTTTTCAAAACAAAGCCTGAAAACTGAAATGAATGGGCGGAGAAATATGAAATAAAGAAAAATTCACAGTGAATAAGATTATTGGGTCTCTCAGCACAATATTGCATCATGCAGTTAGCAAATTTACTCATATCCTGAACCAGGAAGTGACAGAGTAATTTATTCATTGCATCGCAATTACACTCTGTATTGGAGAAAACGACTCCTTTAAGCAAAAACCCAGCACTTTTATAAAGACCTGAAAACACTTAGCTTTAAACCTTTTTCCCAATGCAGTTTTGCTGCAAATCCCTCCTTCAGGAAACAAAAGGCCTAGAAAGCAACACACAATCTAAGCTCTGCTGATTAGGTAACAACACCCCTAATTAATCACCTGAGTAAACACCCTTGATTCAGCAAACACACTCAGCAAGTATGTATGCTTGCAATTATAGAACTGCAATATACAAAACTACTCTATAATTACTAACTAATGTAATCAAAACACAAAATAAGTATAGGCTTCGAGTATGAACACACAAGGCTGTGCCAGATAACAGGTGTCAATTCAGCCCTATCTCCAGCTCAGCTACTTCAATACATTTTAAATGTCCCGCTCACTAATACAGGCGCATTTTCATACCCCGCGGCTATTTGTAATCGCCTGTTTTTGGGCGGGGTAAGAGAGAAAGGGGCATGTGTATCTCATAGATACACTAAAACGGTATTTCTAGGCACATTACTGCTGGAACAGTTATATCCCTTTCAAAGTGGTTCACCTGAACCAGAAATGTCATACAAGCGCTATAATGCGCCTGATTTATGACCTCGCCGGCCCATAGACATTCATTACCAGCGGCGCGTATACGCCGCTGGTAATTCACATGCCACTTATCTCCCCGTCCGGCGGATTCGCCGAGCTGGGTGAGGAGACATAATCCATAGTTCTATATGACAACTGTGGATTACCATAATGACTGGCCGTTAACAGCCCGTAATTTGCGCACATCCGGCGTGTAATTACGGACCGAAATACGTCCCATATAAAGCCTTGTGGTGAACTATGGCCTTCCCCTTTAACCAAACGCAATCGCCCAAAAAAAGATCAAAAACAAATAAAGTACACATATTTTGTATGCTACATGGCTAACGGACCCACCCTAAAAATAATGTCATCGTTCATTAACCCGTACCGGTGAACGCCGTAAAAAAAAAAAAAAGTCACAGAGAGGCCCCTTGGCATGCTATCTGCTGGAAGACGCATAGGAGAGCACCTCCAGGGCCATTTGGGCTACAGTGGGGTTAATATTTCCTAGAAAAATGGGGTCAAAGTGCCACAAAAGATAAAGTAGAGCACCAGGATAGTGAGTGCTCATTTCTAAACTTTTTTGCGCCCACTCTCGGGCTACAACCAGATCCAGGGAGCAGACCTCTGTCCCGGGCACCATCTTGGGAAGGAGGACGGCGCCGGCAAGATCCGCCTAGCAGCACAGGAAGGAGCATGCAAGGATAGCGCGCCAAAAACGGACCTAGACCGGCTCCCCGCACTTACCCTGCATACCCCGGTCAATTAAGAAAGTAGGGGGAAGACCTCGAGACGTACCGCCGATGATGCCGCATCTGGGAAGAAGGCCAGCTGAATGAATCCGCGCCAAACATGTTCGGGGGGACCTAAGCACCCTGCACCAGATCGCAGAGGCCGGCTGCAGACAACAGCGAACTGGTAGTGAGAAGCGCAGCCCTCCAAGAACCCAGCACAACATTAACCCCCGTTTCAAGGAGGAAGGGTGATGGTCCTGCAGCATGTACCAGCTGAGGCATGCCTTAAAGTGACGTCGAGACATTCCTGCACCCTCAATGATGCAACAGTCCAACACCCTCAGGAACCCTCACATCAGACACGATGACCGAGGAGAGGGGAGCCCCCGTCCCTAATAAGCCTCTACCGCCAGGAGCCCAGTGGTGGACCCAGGAGTGAGCCCATCGCTTTTCATCTCCCAAAGCCCTGCAGCTTCGCCCAGCGGGTCAGAAGGGTCCCACACCCATCACCCCACACGACAGCAACCTCTGGACTATAGCCCTAGGTCCCCCACTGACAACCTCTCCAGTGGGCACATGCAAGCACAGCTCATGCTCGCTCAGAATGATGCCATGATACACAACAAGCATCTGAAGCCTTGTCAACCTAACAGAGTCATCTCCCTGAAAATCAGGGCTCCTCTTGCTTTGTATTTACCAGCTAAAATCGACCTCTGGGCCCTTGCTCCAAGATTCTCAAAAAGCCTGCCTGGGCTAAAGATCTTCACCTGTATAAAACGTACGATTCTTTATAAAATCACGAAGTCAAGTCACTAGAGGAGCACAAGAGTCAGATTATCATAGATTGGACTGCGATGTCAAGCTTCCATAGATTCCCAGAAAAACCTCCAGCCAAAGACTGATGTAGCACATGAACGATCTCTGAAAAACCGCAACCGGAGGAATAATGATCCAAATGCCGTGGCCTCCCCGAGTTCCATAAAAACACAATACCTGCCACACGCCTCTCACCAAACTTCATTAATGTCTCCCCTGGGCAAGACACAGCGGAACCCATAGAAAATGACAGACTCATCGTGCTGCTACCACGTCCACCCAGTCTTGCTGAGGACTAAACCGAGATACGTCATATGCCCGCGTCCACTATTTTGCCCGATAAAGAATCCATACATGCAAAAAGCCAAGTGCGTGCTACCAACCATAACCATTGAAGGCGCTAAACTAGCTCTTTTCCCAGACCTTTCCAGACGCACTCTCCGGCTCCGGACCACGCTGAAACCACTTCTAGCGTCCCAGTAATCCCCCCAACGTATTCCGACCGATGGGGTTTCCCTCCCCCTTTTGCCCTGCCGTTCCCGCAGAGGTGAGGAGTTGATCACCTTCCGATTCCACCCTGATGACCATCCGTCTTTCATGCGGCCCATGATCTCCCCCCTGCCTTATTGCCGGAGTGGTGGCTATGTTTGTTTCCCACCCGCAGAATCGGCGTCGATCACAGTCGTCTTCCATAGTGTTGTATCTCACAACTTGCCCGCGCCTTACCCAAGGTTACCCAGACCCCAGAAGAGTACCGGAAAAGATAATCTGAGGGACTTTGTCATTAAACCAAATGCCCGGCGGGCAACATACGGTGAGTGTATTCAATTAAGCCATGGCCTTAAACTACTTAGCCTTGTTTTATGTGTCTCTGCCAATCTCTGATGACTGTCGGACATTCTCACAACCCCATATTAAATAAAATAACTACTCCGATTATTTTACTTTCCCACATTTGTTCCTGGTTCTATGCCCCCCCCCCCTTTTCCCCTTTTTTCCTCTTCCCTTCACATCTCCCCCCCCCCCCTTTTTTTTTCCTTTCCCCCCCTCTATACCCTTTCCTCCAGATAGCCCCTCATCTCCCCTTGTAACTTCAGTCTTTCTCACCTTTCACCTCTTCTTTCTTTGAGTCCCAGATACAAACTGGTATAAATACATACTACTGTACCCCCAACAGTCAGGATGCCTGGTTCTGGGGAGGCAAGCGTAATATATGCAATATTTGCCCTAGGCACTGTGGGATCACAACTTTACTCATGATGTCATTAATACCCCTCTTGGATTTTGCTATTGTTATATTGGTGACAGATGTTCTATCCTCAATAGTGGCGCCCATGTCCCCAAAGAGATTGGGACTTGAGCGCGATTAGCTGGTCCTTTGAAGCCGTCAAGCTGCACCGTTTAGTTTCAGTGGCATGAGAGAATAAGAAAGGATCTTTGTTTTGCTCTTCCAATTGCATTTGTTTTTAGGATGTTTTTAGCCAACCAGGAGTTTAATAGAGGGGATGGGCCGATTTTAAACCTAATCAGAGGATCCTGGAAAAATCTGATATCCAAGACAACAATATAAAATCCCCTCCTTCAATTTGAAGGTCTTTAAAACATCCCGTGATATGTTTACCTTCGGATACTAATACATAAAGCACCAAGCCTGCTCGCATATTTATGCTTGCAGGAGACCCATTTCAGTCTAAATCATCTCCCAGCCCTGAGGACCAGGTATTACCCTGCCTGTAGCCATAGGAAATAACGCAACTCACTAAAACTAATGGGTGTAGCAATCCTCATCCCTAAGTCCCTCCCACACCAATCCATGACTTTTAAACAAGATCCCAAAGCACAAAAGAGCTTCTATTTTTTAGGTCATCAGCATTTTCAGGCCCTCTCTACACGTATGCGAATGTTGATGCCAAATCAAGGTCCATCTTCCTTTCTCTCAAAGTTTTGGACGAACTGTGACCATTTTTGCCCCAGTGGGAGATAATACAGTGCGCGACCCCCCATATAAAGTGGCACTTCAACCTGTACACGATACATCGTCTGGCGACTTCACTTATCCCGCTGAACAAATTGAACAAAAGAAAAAACTGTGCATGAAATGGCAATTGATGACTCCTGGCGTAAATTTCATCCAGAGGATATGACTATACATTCTTCTCTCCCCCACATAGAACGTATAGCCATATAGATTACGTGTTTCTTCAGCACTCCCTGCTTCCTCGGGTTAAAGGAGTGCACGAATCGTGACTTTTTAACACTCAGAACATCCCCCCAGTGCACTGCTCGGGCTATCAGTGACAGCCCATGGTGACTTCACGGGATAATCCTATTTCTTGGAGGCTGAATGAGACACGTATGAACGACATCACAGTGCCTTCATGGAACTAAAACACACCACCAAGCCTATCTTGATTTAACATGCCATAGACACCAACGCTCCCATCATCAAAAAGGGACGCACTAAAGTCGTGCTCCGGGAGCTTCATGAATAGTCACGTACACATCTAAAAAGAGAGGCTCAAAGCAAGTTTCAAATAGCTTGCATGCTCAATTGCATTCCCAGGCAATGAAACACAAGAAAAATGGTGTGACGAAACGTTTACCAGATAACATGCTGCAAATTAAACTAGGAAGTCCACAGTGTGTTGGAGAGGAAAAACAAAATATATAAGAAGCTTTGTGCACATTCCTTTTACGAATGGAGCAACAAGCCGAGCAGCAATGCCTGGCCTCGTGCTTAAAGAGACAAGAGTGCATCCTATTCGTGTCGTCCAATAAAAATAAAATGGGGAAAGTTATTACACTTACAGAAAAAATATGGAATCGTTTCCACGCAAATAAACCAGATGAACTAAATAAACCTTCCCAAACCAAAACTGTCCCTCATTGCGCGGAAGGTTGCAGGATTACATCGGAAGTTACAAGCTCTACCTACTATAGAACCAATAAAAGTCTCATAATGGAGGCTCCCTTCACAGCGACGGAGCTGTAAATCAGCCATTTCCCCATCGTTCCCGACGGCAATAGTCCAGGCCTGTTACTGTTACAAACAGCGTCCAAATTCTACAAGGTGCTTGGTGAGGATTAGAAATGCCCTTGTAAAAACCTTCAAATCTCCCCATTCTATGACAACCCCTCGCCAACATATTCTATTAGCGCACATAACGTCATCCCTAAGGGAAGTAAGAAACCTCATATCCATGTCAAGCTATAGGCCAATATCATTACAAATACAGACGCAAAGCTTTTTGCTAAACTTCTGGCCCTTAGGCTCAACACCATCTTGGAGGACTTATATCGGATCTGGACCAGGTGGGTTTGTCTCTAATTCGTGAAGCAAGGGATACACTACCACAGTAAAACTATTCCATAATGCAAAGAATTAAGCTGCAGGGGTAGCCTGGAATGTCAGCTTTCCTTAGATGCCGAGAAGGAGTTTGAAAGTCTACAGGTTCCTTCTTGCGTGGCTGCTTGAAACATATGTCTCGGCCGCTCAAGGGTAAAGAAGGAACATGACCCAATATCCTAATCCCAAGCCCACAAATTCGAATTAATGGCACCCACACTGCCCCGACCTTCATACAAAATGGCACAATGCAGCGACCCCCTCTCCCCATTTTATATGTGATTGTGATGAGCATCTCTGTGCAGAATTAGATGGATAACCCTTAAGAGAGGGGATCCAAGGTGAGAACGAACAATTATAAAAATGCGAGGCATATGCCGATGATTATTTTGTTGAAATATATCTCAAACACAAACCCATACTCTCTCTCCGAACATTTATGGCTTCCCTTGAGAGCTAGGTCGCAGACCAACTATAAGAACAATTAACACTAAGATGGTCTTGCATAGGAATAAATTTTTGCCAGAACCCACAATTTCTCTGGCTGAAAAAATACACCCTTTTACATGGACCGTACGTTCCTTAAGTATCGTGGGTATCCCTAACCCCTCAGACCCACAAGACCTATATGAAAGAGTGCATTTTAACCCCTTCTGACATACATAACAGTGATTGAGGCCAAGTTGAACGCCAAAAATTTTCTTGGCTGGGGATGATAAGTAATAAATTAAAATGAATATTCTGCCCACGTATAGCTATTTATGCAGGCTTACCTTTGCCTTCTGGCCAAAATAGTTTTTCAGATAGTGGATAAAATACATTTTTTTTTTTAAACCTAAATTTTATAACGTTTAAAATTAAAAAGTACAACAATATCCCCAACGTGTGGACAATAAAGGAAAATCTTTGGAGGGAAAGGGGGAGAAAAAGGTGGAGTGGAAGAAGCGGTTGGGAAGATGGATTGTGCATAAAACATGTATACAAGCAATATCACCATATCAAATATGCAATTCCTGAACAAAGAATGAATCCCAATTGTCCATTGTACGATGTCTTAGCGCAGATAGGTCATAGAACATAATGAACGAAACTTAAACCTAGTAGGAGCAAAAGCCACAAAACAGCACCAAAAGTCGGGCTAAGCCGAATGTTCCTCGTCCTAAAGTTTTACTTGCTCAAGTATGGGTCTCGAGCAACCTAGCATATAAAAGAGAAGGAGGGTGGGGGGTTAGGGAGGAGAAGAAAAAAAAAAAAAAAAAAAAAGAAGGGGGGCGAAGGGACGGAAAAGTAACAGGTGTGGCGGCGTGCCCCCCCCACCAATAAAGGCGAATGAGTATGACAGCAATCGAATGGTCCGTTTGGATAAAATTCTCTACGTAATTCACCTGGCAAGGTAGGAAAAGCGAGGATAGCGCAATCATGCACATCATAGAACAGACAATGAGGGAGGTATAGCTTTTCCAGTACAAAAAATCCTTTACTACTTGCCGTCAATATGGCAGCACGAGTGTTTGACTTCCATCATCACCTGATCCAAACAAACTGTGGGTCGCTTGAGGAGGAAAATATAACGCCCACTGGCCAATTTGCCTATGGCGCTGCCACTTCCGCCTTCCCGTTGCGGCTGCTGTCGGAACTCTCCACTGGTGCGAGCCATACTTTTCAGCATGGAAAAACAGGGAAAACATTATGGACCAATAGAGGTATTCTCCCTAGGAGGCCCCACTAACCCCAATAACGTGGAAAACCCTTCACTGGAACCGCTTTGGCCCTCCATCTCCACCACTGATTGACAGAGTAGGGAGACCTGAGCTAACACAATCTCCGACTTTCTTACCGCACAGGGCTGATATCCCTGACGGATATGAGGGAGTATCCCCACTCCACAACACCCTGTCCCTTGGTTTAGTTATATACAGCATAAGCCAAAACAATGCTACAAATAAAATCGCACTGAACCTTCACAGACCCCTACCCCACTGGAAACAATGTTTTCCTAGCAAAATAATCCGGAAGTTCATCAAATCCTCTAAAATAAAAAACGATCATTGCCTTCCATTCGGGTTCTGGCAGGCTTATCGGTATAGCAGGGAGGCGGAACTCGTAAAACCTATCTCTAGGGAGGGATTGGCAGAAAGCAAATGTAATAGCCTACAAATCTATTTGCCTTGCTAGCTACAGAGCACCATTTTAAAATACGTTCCCGGTGGGATAGGGTTCCTACGCTCCTCCATAAGATCAGCCCCCAGACCCCAATACTTTATGGTAGATGTGGATCATGATGTGGCTCCATTCCCACATGAGTAGACATATTGCACACCTCTTCAGGTTATTCTGGGTAAAGGTACTGCAGTAAAATCAATTAGTTGACGGGTAACAAATAGCAAAATGCCCGCGCGGATAAGATACTGTTAACATAATCGATGCCCTCAGCCTTTACAATTCCTCCAAGGGTCAATTGCTTATTATCATGTTGACGCACACTAAAGCATTGATACCCAGTTTGTGAGGACGTACTGAGATGCCCACTATAACATCAAGGTTTAAAGAAATTTCCTCTATACAACAGATGGAAGAGATCCATGCAGATCACATCACTACGGACAGATATTGGCTAACATGGCGAGTGGGAGACCTTCTCATGCTCACAACTGAATATGTTGGGATTATTGAACCAAGGGAAGACCACATAACCCAGGACTCATGCCGAACTGCAGGGCCTATCATGATACCCGAGACAGTTACGCTGGACGTCAGCCTCCACCCACCCCTCTCAGGTTACTTACAATGTGGCCCTTCACTTACGTCACCTAGGAACAGGCTCTATTTACCTGTTTTATGTTACGATGTTAAGATGTTATGTTAGCAAGACTGATTTTACCAAATGTTTTTACAATGGCCTTAGCTACTTATGAGAAAACTATGGTAATTTGTGCTGCTACAGTCTCACATTGGCATTTTTGCTCTTCAAACAATTATATGAATCCCTACTTTTCTTAGCCCCAGCATAAAATTTAGTTTGTTTCTTTTTGCCTATATTCATTTTTTTTGTAAGGCTTGCTGCTCTCATGCCATTGTGTTACCGGTACAATGTTTGGATATTGCTTCTATTCATGGAATACATGATGTGTGTGATCAGATTTGTACCCTTTGTTATATTATCAATGATTATATTTCGGCTTTCCTTTGTACTGACATTTGAATATACAATAAAAGCTTGGAATATGAAAAAAAAAAAAGTCACATAATTGCAATTTTTGTTCATCCTGCAGCACATAAATGGAATTAGAAACAATCAAAAATTCATACAAACCCCTACAAAGCTCTGTATACGGAAAAAAAAAAAAGTTATGGCTATCAGAAGACAGCGATGCATAAATATTGTTTTACGCAATAAAAACACTTTCACATAAAAAAAAAATAAAATGGTTATTTACTTTCACATAAAAAAAAACTATATAAAATGGTTATTTCCATAATCGTCTCGACCAAGGGAATAAAACTAACTTGTCACAGATACTGCACGGTGAGCGCTGTTAAAAATAAAAAACACTAAGATTGCAGTATTTTCTTCACCCTGCCTTCAAAAAATGGATTTAAAGCCCTGTCCCTCCAAAAATTATAATAATATCAACTCAGCCCGCAAAAAACAAGCTGCTATACAGCTCCATACACAGAAAAATAAAAAAGTTATGGTTCTCAGACAATGGCAATGCAAAAACATTTCTCCCTTCTTGAATAAAAGTGTTTTTATTGTGTAACAGCAGTAAAACATAAAAAAATATACAAATTGGATATCACTGTAACCGTATCGACCTGATGAGTAAAGCTAGGATGTCATTTATAACGCACGCTTACCGCTGTAAAAAATAAAAAACACTGCTAGGATTGCTGTATTTTGTTCAAAATGCCTCACAAAAACCTTAATAAAAAGTGATCAAAGCATCACATAATGGTACCAATACAAACGTCAATACATCTCACAAAAAGCAAGTCCATAATCAGCTCTGTTAACAGAAAAATAAAAAAGTTATAGCTGTCAGAATAGGACAACATAAAAATGCAATTAAATTTTTTAGACATATTTCTATTGTGTAAAAGTAATAAAATATAAAAAAAACATATAAAATGTATATCATTGCAGTTGTACCGACCCGCATAGTAAAGTTATCCATTCATTTACACTGCACGGCGAATGCTGTAAAATTTAAACCAAAAAAACGATGATGGAACTGCGTTTTTGTCCCCACCATTTTCATGGCCCAATGCTAAAAAAAAAAGTATGAAATGCACAGTACACCCGTAGATGAGATCCAAGAGGGGTGTTGAATCCAAAATGGTGTAACTTCTCTTTTCACCTGTTCTGGTACTTTGGGGACTTTGCAAATGTGACATGACCCCACCAAAATCTCGGTTCCAAAAGCCAAATAAAGCTTCCTCCCTTATACGTCCTGACATGCACCCAAACAGCAGTTTACACCTGTAACGGCAGTGGTAGTGGATCCGCTGGGCCACCGCAAGCGATGGTGGAAGCCCACGCCAGGGAACAATCTAATAGAACCCGGTTTTCACCAGAGCCCCCGCAAAGCGGGAAGGGAACTTGCAGCGGCGGATAACTACCAGGTTGTTCCACTGGCGGGACTTGCTTGCCGGTGGGTAAGCCAGGGTAGGCCGTGGTACTGAACCCGTGAGCCTGAGGCGAGTCAGGGACAGGCAGCAGGTCAGGGAGGCGCAGAGGTTCATGTCAGATAACGGGGAGCGAGACGTCTGGTAACATGGTAAAGCAAACGAAGACAATGACGCTTTCTCTAAAAAGGCTCAAAGGCACTAAAGATCTGTCAGAGGGCCGCGGAGGAGGAGCCCAATATAATAGGTTTCAGTGGCCGGCAATCAGCCAATTACCGGCGCACTGGCCCATTTAAGAGAAGAGGAGACTGTGCGCCGCGTGCCTTAAGGATGGGGACACGCCCGCGCCCTGAGACGGGCGCGCCTGAGTCTCAGAGCGGGGTCGGGTAAGTTACTACACGCCGCGGGACGAGCGCGCCCACGGACCGGGCCAAGGACCGTGCGGCCACTCGCCCGTGGCTCCTGGGAAGGGGCCGGGGAACGAGCGCGCCCGTAGCCCGGGGGATAGGCTGCGGCGCCGTTCATTACAGTACCCCCCTTAGGCTCCCCCTCTTTTCCAGGCCGGAGAATTAAAAGAACCTTTGTACAACTTGAACGGTCCAAATGTTGTCCTCCGGTTCCATGACCTTTCCTCATGCCAGAACCCCTTCCACTCAATGAGAAAATATCGTTCCCCGCTGGACACTTCATATCCAAGACTCCTTTACGCGGAATACATTAGTAGCATCCGCCACCGGGGATGAGAGGCAGCCTTACGAGAAAAACGGTTAAGGACCAGGTTGAGAAGTGACAACTGAAATGAGTTTTCGTGATGCGCATGGAAGGCGGGAGCCCGGAGTTTATAGGCCAACCGGTTTAAACGTCTGAGCACCTCAAATGGCCCACGTAGCAGGGGCCCAATTTTAAAATAGCTTGGGATTTAGCCTGACAATATTTGGCAGACAACCAATTTTCTTTATCGCAAGAAGAAAAAACTGGGGGAGGCTCCTACTATTATCCCCTGAGGCTTCATGCTGCTGAAGCATGGAGCAAAGGACTGGCGGACAGGCCCAAATAGCCTTCATGTCGCGGACCAGCGATCTGCAGCAGGGGACTTCGGATTGGGAGGGTGTGGTGTTGTGTTTGGAAGGGAGAGGGGCAGTGGGAGAGAGGCGGGGGTGCAGGCCGGACACAATAGAAATGATAGGCCCCCGCTGACGTCTGAATCTAGGTATTATAGGGAAAATTCCCCGGCCCCATGGAGTAGGTCCAGCCCAGTCATCTGACGTGCCGAGACCAAAATGGACGCAAGAAGGTATCCCCAGGACCTGGTGACCCTTTCTACTTGACCATGAAGTCTGGGTGATAGGCCGAAGAAAAATTGAGCTTCATTTGAAGCAGGGATCAGAGGGCCCGCCCATAATTTGGAGACAAACTGGACTCCGCGGTCAGAGACAATTGCAGGGCATCCCGTGAAGGCGAAAAATGTGCGAAAAAATAAGGTTTTAGCCAGGCGCGGGCCCGAGGCAGGACCCGTCTGTGGGACAAAATGAGCCATTTAGAAAACCGATCTGTAACGTCCCCAATACACGGTGTTACCAAGAGATGGGGGAAGATCGTATATAAAATCCATGCGCCATGTGCGACCAGGGGCTAATAAGTATGGGCAGGGGATGCAGAAGCCCGACTGACATGGCCTGTGAGAGTGCGTGTTGTTTATGGCACAGGTGACACAGGCCTCAACAAATTCTTTAACGTCCTTAGCGAGGTCCCGGCACAAGTAAACCGTGAGATAAGGAGATGAGATTGCCGGCCGCCGGGGTGTCGGCACCAATTGAACAATGCCCCACCTTCAGGATCAGTCCTGCGGAGTGCGGGGCCTCACGTATGTCTACCCAGGCGGACATGCCGGAGGTGGCACTGAGGCTGTGGGGACAAGACGCTCCGGGGGAATTATGTGCTCCGGGACGCTTTCCTCTCCGACCACGAGAACGCGTGACAACGCATCCGCCTTTACATTCATTTTCCGCAGACGGTGTGGGGGTGTGGGGGGGGGGTGGGGGGGGGTGAAAATCAAATCGGATAAAAAAAAGTGACCGACGCATAGGCAATGCGCGTTGTGATTGAGTCTGCTGTGCCGTTCCTGGAAGGTAACTGGAGGTATATTTTGTGGACCTCGAGATAGATACAGATGGATGTCGAGCACCTTCCAGTAGATAACGCCATTCCTCCAGGTCAATCTTGATGGCCAACAACTCCCGTCCTCCGATCGGTATAATTCCTTTCCCCCCGGTGAGAAATGTATTAGGAAAAGAAGCCGCAGGTGCACCGTCGACTCCCCGTTGGTCCCTTTTTTGCTTGAGGATCGCAGACCGACCCCGACAGACTAGGCTCCACTTCAAGTGCAAACGGCTTTGCAGGTCTGGCCTGGTGACCAGGATAGAAGCGGAGGCAACGAGGCAGACTCAAACACGAGAATGCTTCCCTCGGCCCTCGATGGCAAGCTTCCGCGGGGTTTAGCGTTCTATTTTCGTGAGAGCCATGCTGGGTGCCACCCGTGTGGAGAAGTGTGTGGATAAAATCCGCCGTAAATAATAACAGAATCCCAGGAGAAGCGTTTGTATAGGCCGAAGACCAACAGGGCAGAGGCCATTGAGGACACAGACAGCTTTGCCGTCATCTGCAACCCTTGGTCCAGAGATTAATATATCGCAGGAATGGCACGGCTGGTTTGATGGAAGATGCCTATCCCAACTTAGCGTATTGGCAGGATAGCCCGGAGGCACCTAAGTACCTGGCGTACGTGAACACGGTGAGTATCTAATGTCAGGTGAGTATACCCAGATGTTGTCCATGTGTACACTACGACACAAGTATACAGGGATAACCCTGAAGAGTGACTAGACCCGGAACTCCAGGCAGACGGCTGGGGCGTTACCAATGCCGAATGGCATGAACCAAGTACACGAAGTGTCCCGTCCAAAGAGTTAAACATCCGTCTTCCACTCATCGCTCCTCACGGCTGCGGAAGCGCATTCTCGTCCCCTAACCACCAGACCAACAATAGGAGAAGAACCTATGCCACCACGCAGGCGATTCAAAGAGCCTCAGGACTCAAGCTTGCAGAGGATAACGATTCTTGCACCGTGAACTTTGTTAAGAACCCCGAAAAACTATGCATGGCCGCAAGGTGTACCCATCCTACTATTCCACGAAGGAAGAATCCCGGGCCCCTCGGGAGAGGAGGATTCCTATGATCCCCTTCTGGAGATTCTCTCCGAATTATTCGGTACATAGCTTGTGTCTCAGGAACGGACAAGGGATTGACTCGGCTCCCCGGGGGAGGACTGGAACCCGGCAGGTTGATCGGGCCAGTCCATCAGGTCGATGAGGAGGAAGGATCTCCGCTTCTTTCTCGCGAAAGAGACATCGGCGAACCCCTGGTAACTCTGTGGGCAGGACATCCAAATGTTTCGCAGGGAGCCGTGCGAGAGCGCTTAAAGCACCGTGGGCAGGTGCCACCGAGACACCGGCACAGCAGTATGGGGCCCAGCGTGTGACCTCCACCCCGACGTCCAGTCACCTACGTAGAGAGTGGGATTTCGCAGCCACGGAAGTCCGAGAAGAAGCTCAGAAGAACAGGGAGGTAACACATAGAAAGATATCTTCTCCTTATGCAGGACACCCCACGTGAAGGAGACATGGCTGGTACGAATTGTAATAGTGTCACTTAGCACTACGAGCCGCTGACCGATGATAAGCCCAAGGTTTTTCAACCAACCACCAGAAGACGGAACTAGCTGATATTGCCACGAGTAGCGGTGTATAAATTCCCGCGCGTGAGCCCGGTCCAGGAAGGCGGAGACCCGGAATGTGAGGCCAGCATCATTCCCGACCTGTCAGCAACATCATGCGTGGAGAGGCGGCAATTGCACCCAGGGACGCCCTCTCCCACGAACCTAAGGAGGGGGTATCCTGTACGTTTATGGACGATGGGTGACAATTCCTCAGGAAGTGTCTCAGGACTGCCACAGTAAGAGGCACAGGATGCCGACCGAACGTAGGGCCAGTTTCTTTGCACCGATGAGATGTACCTTGGTCGACTCTGCATGTCTCCTCAATAGGGAGTGGTGCGGGTGCGTAGGTTGGGCCATCAGGAACACGGGAGCCAGGCAAGGAAACCGGGCAGTGGTCGTGGGCCACCGGTCTCGTTCTTGCCCGAGCCTTCCTCTTGTCTCGTCGGCGTAACGCACGTCAATTGCGGGTGGCCAACTGAAATAACCCGCTTGAGGGAGACGGATGTCCTCTTGCGGTCCAGCACATCCTTAATCCAATATGAGAGACCCCTTATGAAGGTGGCGCATAGGCGGTGGCCGTCGTCCAGGCTAACTCTCAGGCTAGTGTGCGGAACTGCACTGCTTAGTCCACCCACGCGACGAGTCACTCCCTGGCACAGGTTAGGAGGGCTTTATGGCGGAGGATGCCCGAGCCGTTTCCTCAAAAACGCTGCGGAACTCCTGTAGGAAGAGACTGCGATCCGATTTTGTCACTGGATCGTTCCGATCCCACAGAGGTGTTGGCGCCATGCTAAGGCCTTCCCTCTTGAAAGCAGGCTAACCACGAACCAGCCACCATCAGAACGCGTCCGTGGGGAACTGGTTCGTGCCATTAATTCAATGTGCATCGAGCACTGGGTATGAAACCTCGGCACTGGCTTGGAGTCCCCTTCGACTTGGACGGGTAGCGTGACCCGAAGCTAGGGTGGCCCCCACCGATGCGTGCGGAGCGGCGGGAGGCGAGTAGGCCACGGGTGGAGATTTGGCGGCTCGCGGCTGGTTCGCCAGAAGTTGCTGTACATGACGGACAACAGGGTCCAACAACTGAACCATGTTAACTCAATATTGACGTGACTGTTGCGCGTACAACTGCGCAAGGCCGCTCACTAGGCAAGGGCACCTTGGCGGGATCCAAAGGCCTGATCTTATCTGAATGGAAGTGGAAGTGGATCCGCAGGGCCACGCAAGCGCTGGATGAAGCCCACGCAAGGAACAGTAATCTAAGTAGAACCCGGTTTTCACCGAGCCCGGCGCAAAGCGGATGGGACTAGCTGCGGCGGAGAACGAACGCAGTCGTTTCCACAGGCGGGACATGCTTGCGGTGTGTACCAAGGGTAGGCGTCTGTACAGAATCGTGAGGCTGAGGCCGATAGTCGGGGACAGCAGCAGGTCAGGCAGGGTGGCAGAGTGGTTCGTGGTCATGAAACGGGAAGCGAGACAGGTCTGGTACCGGTAAAGACAAAAACGAAGACAAGATGCCTTTCCTCTAAAAGGCTCGAAGTGCCACTAAAAATCCGGCAGGAGGCTGCAGGAGAGGAGCCAATATATAAGCAGTGGCCCGGCACTCAGCCCATTACCGGCGCACTGGCCCATTAAAGAGAGTAGGATGACTGGCCACGCCTTAAGGGATGGGACGCGTCCCGTCTGTTCGTGACGTCAGCGCCCTGGAGTCAGGAGGGGGGTCGGGGAAGTTATACACCCCGCGGGACACGCGCCCACACCTCGGAAAACTCGCCCCCGGTCCTGGAAGGGGCCGGCGAACGAGCACGCCCCGCAGCCCGGGAATGGGCTGCGGCGCCGTTCGAAAACCAACACCCATAATAGAAATGCCGAACTAGGAAGAAATTGTGTAACAAAATTTCAGGGGCTATTTTTCCAGGATTCTTTGTAAAAATTAAGCATTTTCAGCTAAAATTGCTGATTATTGGCAAAAAAAAATTCTTCATTTTCACAGCCTAAAGCTAAAAAATTTTTTTAAAAACCCCGGGGGTTTTTAAAAAACCATACACCCCCTGGATATATTCCTTAAGGGGTGTAGTTTCCAATATGCTTATTAAGTTTTAGCCCCTTAGGGTGTCTGCAAACCTGAAATGGCACCTAAATAATGAAAATGAGACCCCAGAGTCTAGTAGGTGCTTCTCCTAATCTGAGGCTTGTGGTTGAGCCAAATAGTGCACTAGGGTCACAAATGAGATATCTCTGAAAACAGCAGACCTGGTGGAAATGATATTAAGTTGCATTTCCCTGGTCACATCTACCATGTTCTTGTGAATAATGGATAAAAAATTGAAGATCTGCAAAAAAAGTGAAATTTTGAAATTTCACTTCCACTTTGCTTTAATTCCCGTGAAACACCTAAAGGGTTAGAAAACTTCCTAAATGCTGTATTAAATTCTTTAAGAGGTGTAGTTTCTTAGATAAAGTCATTTATGGGGTTATCTAACATACAGGCCAATCAAAGTCTTGTCAGAACTGGACTGGTCCCTACAAAAAATGTATATTGCAGATTTTCTTGAAAATGTCAAAATTACTACTAAATTTCTAAGCCCCCTAAGGTTGTAAAAAAAAACACATTTAAAAAATTATGCCAACCTACAGTGGACATATAGTAGATGTTAGTTATAAACTATTTTTTGTGGCATAACTATCTGTCTTACACGCAGAAATTTTTTAAGTTTGAAAATGGTAATTTTTTCAAATTTTACACAATACTTTTTTTTTTCACAAATAAACAAGGACTTTCTGGCACGATGCGTCATGAGAAAAACAATCTCTGAATCACATGGATAGGTAAAAGTGTCAAAAAGTTATTCTCACATAAAGTGACACGTCAGATTTAAAAATTGGGCTCTATCAAAAAGGCCAAAACTGGCTCCGGTGGTAAGGGGTTAAAATAGGGCTCCTGCTGCGTCTTTCGGACCAAGAATTGACATGTCAAATCTTGGGACAGATCCGAAAGATGGAGTAAGACACGCATCAGCGATCACTCGTGTGAACGCCGATGCGTGTTTCAAGTTAAAAGTAATGTAAAATCACATTGCTTATTATTAGATACGTGTTTGGGTCCATTTGGGGTCTGAGAGATGGATGCAAACACGTATCTATAAGCGTTCACACGGACTCAACACGCCGTGTGAACATACCCTTACAAGGACTTCTCCCTATCAATCTGTAGTCCGCACACTTAAGCCAAAGACACTCTTTAGCCAGAAAACACACTCTGATGCTCAGACACTCGGTCTTTTACTTAGCTTTAAACCTTTTTTCCAAAGCTGTTCTGCAGTGCTGCTGCAAATCCCTCCTTCAGGAAAAAAAAGGCTGTAGGTTTAGACATAGCCTTAGAGCATTCTGGGACTTTTGGTTTAACAATAGATGGTGAACCAGAACTGAGGATAAAGTTTTTTGGGACAGACATCTTTTGGTGTGCTAAGAAACATTTATTTGCTATGTAGTGGTCATTAATTATATATACACTTTAATACTTGACCTTCTTTCTGGATAATAGCAATTTAAATAAGGGTAAACTCCCTGTCTTAAGAGCTCCTTTAACTGAAGTATCTGATGAAGTTGTACTCACTTCAAAATCAAAACTGAAAATTTCACAATTGTTTGTTCCAGAATGGCAATTTGTATGCCAAATGCAAAAGATGAAATTATTCAGAGACCAGAGATGGCAATTGAGGTTTTGATGAGAAAAAACACTAAAAAGATTAAGTGATTTAGAAGTCTGCCCCTGCACACCCCATTTGCCGAAATCAAATAGCAGGGTTTTGTCCGCTTAATATAGAGGGAACGTAGTTTTCTGGCAATAAGTTTGTACCATGAGCTTGGATACTTTAGTTCCAAAAACAGTGGAAAAAGAACAAACTAACTGTAACAATTTCCTTATTTTTTCTACATAACTGTGGCAGAATTGCCAATATATTATTAGTGGTTAAAGTAAGGCCTTTGTTAACTTTACTGAGACTGCAGAAAATGGCTGCAGACAGGACAACAATAGGCCTGCCAGGTATCCCAGACTGAGCAACCAGATCTTCTTCCCAAAGGACACTTTTGTTTACACTCCTCCTTGCCCCCTTACAACACTGGGGCAGATTTAACAAAAGTGTCTTATTTTTAGACAGTGGAAACTTAGACTAGACAGTCTTAAAATCGGCAAATTTATCACAGTGTTGATTAAATCTGGCGCAGGTTAGAACTGTCTAGTCTCAGTTTGCACCATCTTTAAGTTGGCTTACTTTTACACCAGAATTTGGTTGCACATTCTGGCGCATTTTTGGGTTGCATTTAAGCCACGCCCCCTTCCATGAAACCACACCCTTTTACGAAGCCACACCCCCGTTGTCGGACACGGCGCAGAAGCACCTGAAACTGTCTAAAACACATAGTATATGTGGCGAAAAGTATTTTTGCCGCAAATTGAGCCAGAATTCTGGCCCAACTGCCTTGATAAATCTGCCCCAATGTCTGTGCCACACCTTACCACAGGACTGAGATTCTCCAGAGCCCACACTGATATTGATAACTACTCCTACCGACAGGGCATGGCAGTGCTGCCAAACACCATGACCCACACAGACCGCAAAGGGCATGATATTAAAGAGCAAATCACATCCCACCATAAGGCCGTGACCCCACAACACCAACAAATATTCTCCCACAGTGACACACACAGTCCAGTTTTACCCATACCCCATAGCTCAACATCCTCACAGATGATGTCCTTCCATGCCATAGCCTTCCATGTCCTCAGGCAGGTTTCTCAGGAGTTGGAACCTGCTGCAAAAATGTAATCACAAGCAAGTCTCTATGCAGCTGTATCATTCTTTAAAGGCTCCTCTGAGGGTCCTCCTTCAGTAGGCACCCTTTATTTGGAAATGTTCTATGCCTCTGGCCTTAGTATTAGGAGACTTCTGCCTGCCTTGTGGTTTCAGCTACACACTGACACACTTCCTGCTAGCTGCTTCTATATGTATCCTGCTTGCTGATACAACAAAAAAAAATAAGTGGCAGCAGTTTAGATTACAGTATTAAACAGATATCCTTATATAAGACATTTATGTCATATTGACAGTATATCCTACAAATAACTGTTAGATGTGGGTCCACCTTTGGGGCGCACAAATACCCTTCTGTCCTTGATTGTGCCATGGCTGCAGGGCAGAGAGATGGTACACTTTCTTGACTGTAATCTAAACTTCTATAGAGGTGAATGAAGAGAGTTGTGCATGTGCAGTCACATCTATGTTCTTTGCAGCCATAGCACAAGTAAGGATTGGGAGATGGTCCCCTCTGGGGCCTGCACCTATCTGACCATTATGGCGTATCCCGCTGACAAGTCTTAGATAGGAATACTCCTTTAACATTTATACAATAAATTACATACATACAATTACAAAAGACAACAGTGACCACATTTACATAGGTGGACTATTACATTTAATTCCAATATAGTCTATCCCCCTCCCCCTCAAATTTTTTATGTGACAGGCCACTGAGCGTTGTTGCTGCCAAACACATATAATGTGACTGGTTACTAGAAAGTGGGTTTCCTGGTTTCATTACAAGAGAATAAGTAACCCAGTATCTGTGTCATTCCAAGTTCTAACAAGACATGGTACCATGTCCTTAAAGGGGTATTCCCATATACTTCTGCCCTACTGGCTCGATCTGTGCCTATGGCAGGGAACAGAAAAATGACTGCACATACTTAGCTCTCTCTTTTAATGTGCGTGGCGATACTTAGCACTCCATAGAGGTGAACGGAGAGAGATGAGAGATCTATGAAGATATATGACCCCTCCACCCCCAATTACTCATTTCATACAAATAAAAATACAGGCAGTCCCTGACTTACGTCGTTCTGTCCCCTAGTTACGAACGGGGACCAGAACGACGCAAGCCAGAGACAGCTGACAGCGTCCGGGCGCTGTGGTGGCCCGGGCGCTGTCAGCAATCTTTGCAGCTGCAAGTGACTCCGGGGAGCGCATACAGCTGACTCTCCGGTCCCCGTCGGCGTCCGGGCACTGCCATGGCCCGGACACCGGTGGGGATTTGCTTCGGCTCTATGCGCTCCCCCCTGAGCGCATAGAGCCGAAAATTTTAATTTTCAGAGCAGAGAGCGAGCGTTCCCTGCTCCGCAATAGAACTCCCGGAAGGTCTCAAGCAGACATGCGACCTTCCGGAATCATCCGGCACGGCAGCGTGCAATGTCATCCCCGCTGCCTGCGCGGCCCCCCCCCTTTATGAACACTCACCCGGCCTGCCCCAAAAGACGGAGCTCGAGAGAAGACGGAGCCGCAGGTAAGCCTCGGAGCAGCAGGGGGGAGAGAGATGAGTATTTGTATTTGTTATTTTTTTAATAAGCCCTGCCTATATCTGCCTATGAGGGACATACCTGCCTATAGCTACCTATGGGGGTCATACCTGCCTATAGCTACCTAGTGGGGACATCCCTGCCTATGGGGGACATACCTGCCTATAGCTACCTATGGGGGACATACCTGTCTATACCTACCTATGGGGGACATACCTGCCTATAGCTACCTATGGGGGACATACCTGCCTATAGCTACCTATAGGGGACATACCTGCCTATGGGGGACATACCTGCCTATACCTGCTATGGGGGACATACCTGCCTATGGGGGACATACCTGCCTATACCTGCTATGGGGACTACTGCCTATGGGCATACCTGCCTATAAACTACCTATAGGGGGCATACCTGCCTATGGGGGACATACCTGCCTATTCCTGCTGTGGGGACATGCCCTGCCATCCTGCCTATGGGGGACATACCTGCCTATACCTGCTATGGGGAACATGCCTGCCTATACCTCTCTATGGGGGACATACCTGCCTATACCTGCTATGGGGGACATACCTGTCTATACCTACTTATGAGGGACATATACCTGCCTATGGGGGACATATACCTGCCTATGTCACTACTTCCTCCACAGACATGCCTGCCCCTCACCTCCTGTCTCTGTCCACCTCCTTGTAGATTGTAATCCCTCGCGGGTAGGGTCCTCTCTCCCTCTATCGTTGCAATTGTCATTATCCATTATCACAGTACTCGTTTGACTTATTTAATGGATGTAACCCCCTCGAATGTACAGCGCCCTGTAATCAATGGCGCTTTAAAATAAATAATAATATTAATAATAATCATAATATGGGGGACATACCTGCCTATTACCTGCTATGGGGGACATATACCTGCCTATAGGGGACTTACCTGAATATACCTGCTATGAGGGACCTATACCTGCCTATGAGGGGACATATACCTGCCTATAGCTGCTATGGGGACATATATATGCTAGGGGACATATACCTGCCTATAATCACATACCACACATATAAACCATACATGTACTAAATATATTGGTTCCGACTAACATACAAATTCAACTTAAGAACGAACCTACAGTCCCTAACCCGTATGTAACCCGGGACTGCCTGTATACAAAAAGTATTAAACCACTAAATAATGGTCATACATTCACAAAACAAGAATCACAAGGCCAATATAATCAATAATTCCAGTAAGGCCAAATACAGCCACACCATGACCACATATCAGCACCATATAGTAGGTGAATAATACCGCCACATATTACTACTACTTATTGGCTGAATAATACCGCTACACCAAAATCACATATCATCGCCACATACAGGCTTAATAATAACACCACTTATCATTACCATAGAGTGGCTGAATAATACCACCACATATCCCCACCACGTAGTGACTGAACAATACCACCACATATCACTAACACATAGTGACCGAATAATACTACTATTACTACTACATAGTGGCTGAATAATAAACCTTTATACTACAACAAATATTATCGCCATACAGTGTCCATATTGGGTGTAGATGCAAGTTGTATGCAGGCATTCTGTACACATACAGTAACAGTGATTAAGGTTACATCCAGTGACTCACAGGAGACATCTTTTCTGATGAGTGGTTCTCTTTCCTTTTTATCTCCCTCCGGTCCAGAACGCCATGGTGACTTTCCCTGGCTGCAATTCGTCTCTACAGAATTTATGACACAAACATCTTAGACTTTTTTTTCAGCTCTTCCTTACCAATTTGCACTTATGTACAAATCCCCCTCCATAGCACCCCTAATGGTAATTATGACCCCTTGCTTTTCAAACAGTAAAAGTGCCATTGGGCTTTTATATTTTCAACAAGTTTAGTCTTGTTTTGTGTCTCCATTTAGTAGGTATTTAACCCCCTGATATAGTAGGCAGGTACACCTCCAAACTACATAGGTAACGCCTTCTAGTAAGGTAGTCCTCAATTATTTTTATGTTTTAAAGGGGTTGTCTCACTACAAATATTAGCTTTCATCATGTAGGGACCAGTAATTGAAGAGTTTTTCAAGATATATTGCTTTATTTTTTGACTTTGTTGAGGAGATAAGGTAGAATTTATTAGCTCTAAGTGCACACAGGTTTCTCTAGGTTACCATCCTGCTCCCCTTCTCTCTCTGCTCTGTCTTATTTGATAGCATGGATGATGATAGGTCAGACTCCCAGCAGCTTAAGAACAGAGTGTTATCTCAAACAAGTAATTAGTCTCATATGTTTATTTACTTTAAGCTCTGTAGCTCTCTGCACTTATAGATAACATCTCCGGCTCTCATGTCAGTGCTATTAGAAGAGCTGTGAATGCAGAGCCGATATGCTAATCACTACTGTAGAAGCAGCCACGGACTAACCAGGAATAGACTGCATGAATGAATCTGAATCTGCTTTTGGCTTTGAAGCAGCATGGTGAGACAACTCCTTTAACCATCCTAATTTTTATTCAATGCCCCCCAAATGCATCTGAGGCTACTACTGTCCCACTGGATCATTCCAGCACCCCACAAAGGGTATTGTGTCACTCTGGGAAGTACTAGTGTAGAAACAAGAGCAGGGAGTCCACAGTTTGAAAATCACAATAGGCAAAGTTTTTTTCTGATTGACACCAATTCAAACAGTCATCAAAGGGCCATATAGTGGTATAATAGAAGGGGCCAATTTCTGTGGTGGTGCTAAACACAAGAAGTCCTTATTGAATAAAGCAATAGAACATGGCACTCACCACATTTCTAAAAATATAGCTTTCCTTTCAAGGATACATGTGTTGGCCTTCAGCTGTTTCACGCCCTCGGACGCTTTCTTAAGGCACATGTATGTGTCTTCCCTGCCTGATATCCTTGGAATAGAAGCTATGTTATAAGAAGAGTGGCGACTGGCTCGTTCTATTTCCTTATTCAATAAAGTCCACAGTTTGCACTTTTTCCCTCCCCTATACTATTTTGGGGTGCCAGAGTATTCACCACACAGTCTATTGCAGTCACAGTAATATCGCAAAACAACTCTGGACATCGGTAAACGTCACCAAGCACCAAGTTTAATCTTTAATAATATTTTTAAAATAATAATAATCTTTATTTATATAGCGCCATCATAATCCGCAGCACTTTACAATTTAGAGGGTATAAGTACAGACATTACACATTAAAAGAACTTACAGACGAGACCCAAGGTGTGAGGGCCCAGCTCGCGAGAGCTTACAATCTATTAGGGTGTATGAGTGAGACGAAGGGTTAAGAAGTGCTAAGTTTACAATGGTCCAGCCATGTTACATAAATATGAGGTAGTTTACATAAAAGTTGGGTGACCCTGCTACCCTGACAGTACGTCTATATACAGATAAATTCCTGTGAGTGCCCTAGAGTATAATAGCCGGTGGGGGTTAGAAATTAGGGATCTTGGTAGGACAGACTGAGAAGATGTGTTCTCAGGGCCCTCTTAAAACTGTGAGGGTTGTGAGTGTGCCTGATCGCCCGCGGTAGCATGTTTCAGAGAATTGGTGCAGCATGTGTGAAATCTTTAAGACAGACATGGGAGGTTCGGATGATTGAGGAATGTAATCTGATATCAGCAGCAGAGCGGAGAGAACGAGTAGGGTGGTAGACAGAGGTGAGAGAGGAAACGTAGGGGGGTGCAGCGCTGTGGAGAGCTTTATGGGTGAGAGTGATGAGTTTATGTTGTATTCTGTACTTGATGGGCAACCACTGCTGTGACTGACACAGGGTAGAGGCATCAGTATAGCGGCTGGAAAGAAAGACGAGCCTGGCTGCTGCATTCAGGACAGATTAGAGAGGGGAGAGTTTGCAGAGAGGGAGACCAATAAGCAGGGAGTTACAGTAGTCGAGATGAGAATGAATAAGAGCAACAAGGGTTTGAGCTTTTTCCACAGTGAGAAAAGGATGGATTTTGGAGATCTTTTTGAGGTGCAGATGACAGAAGCGGGCAAGAGATTGGATATAAGGGGTGAAAGACAGATCAGAATCTAGTATCACCCCAAGACAGTGGGCCTGCTGCCCAGGAGTTATCATAGTACCACATACTGAGACAGAAATAACAGGGTAGAAGATGGCGGAAAGACAAGAAGTTCAGTTTTAGTGAGGTTTAGTTTCAGATGGACAAAGGACATGATGTCAGAGACAGCAGACAGTCACTGCTGTTTTTTAGCAGGACAGGAGTGATGTCTTGGGAGGAGTTGTATAGTTGAGTGTCATCAGCATAGAGATGGTACTGGAAGAGGACAGGAGGTAGAACTGGAAAATGAGACACTGAAGGAGCGGTCAGAGAGGTAGGATGAGAACCAAGAGAGAGCAGTGTCCTGGAGGTCAATGGCACTGAGCATGCTGAGGAGAAGGTGGTGATCCACAGTGTCAAACGCTGCAGAGAGATCCAAAAGAAGCAGCAACAGTAGTTGCCCTGTGATTTAGCCGTGAGGAGATCATTAGAGACTTTAACTATAGCAGTTACTGTGGAGTACAGGGTGTGGAAATCTGATTGTAGAGGATCAAGAAGAGAGTTAGCAGAGAGGTAGTGGATTAGTCGAGAGTAGACTAAGCGTTCCAGGATTTTAGAGATAAAGGGAAGGTTAGAGACAGTCGGTAGTTGGCAGCACAGGATGGGCTTTTTTAGTAAAGGGGTTATGATGGCGTGTTTAAAGGAAGATGGAAAGATCCCAGTAGAGACAGAGAGAGGTTTAAGATTGCAGTAAGGTGAGAGATGATAGCTGGAGAAATGGACTGGACAAGGTGGGAGGAAATGGGGTCACTAGAGCAGGTGGTGGGGCGAACAGACGAGAGAAGCCTGGAAACTTCTTTTTCTTCTGTCGTTGGGTCAAAGGCTCAGAGCAGACTAGAGGACGTGCCGGAGGGGACAGGATGGGTGTTAATTGAGGATTGAGATGCAATGTTTTGCTGGATACTGTCGATTTTGTCTTTGAAGTAAGTGGCCGGGTCTTTAGCACAGAGGTCAGTGACCGGGGCCTGAGCTTTAGGCCTGAGGAGGGAGTAGAAGGTGTCAAACAGGCGTTTTGGGTTGTTGTGTAATGTGGAGATGAGGGAGGTGAAATATTCTTGTTTGGCGTGGTGAAGAGCAGTGTGGTAAGTCCTGAGCATGAATTTATAGTGGAGAAAGTATGCAGGTAGCTTTGACTTTCTCCACAGTCTCTTGGCACACCTGGAGCAATGCTGCAGAAAGCGAGTCTGAGGCATGTGCCGCGTGAGCGGTGCCAATATGTCCAGAGTGGTTGAGAGAGCTTCATTGTAATATTTGACAGCCAGGTCAGGGCAGGAGAGGGAGGAGATTGGGGGCAGTGAGGACTGTATGGTGTCTATGGTGTCTATAAGTTCCTGAGTGTTCATGGAGCGACTTTGTAAACAACTTTGTCAAGGCGCTTGACAAAGGGGGCGGTCCCCCGAAACGTCGAAGCCAGACGATCTCCAGCCAGGCGAGAGGACGCAGTGAGTTCCGCTGTATGACATATAAACATTTAAAAGGACTTTGCTAACGTGATATTGAGCTCTGAAATAGGCGAGCACTGATTGAAAGCTCAGATGAGTAATGAAAGTGCAGGATTGCCAAAAGCTTTTTGCATATGTTTGAAATTCCAAAATGGCTAGAGCCAAAAGTTGTGGAATGTTTTAAAAATATTATTAAAGATTGAACTTTTAGTATTCTATTCTGCTTGGTGGCATTTACCTCGTCTCGGGTCGTAGGCGCTTCCGTGCCCCACTGCTGAGCGGCGCCGCGTCCCGTACGTCAGGTCGCGGGCGTGCTCGTCCCCCTGCGGGTGCCCAGTATCACTTACCCGGCCACGCTCCTGCTCCGGCTGTCTCTGTCCCTCGGCGCGCGCGCCGGCAGTGTTACGTTTAAAGGGCCAGCGCACCGGTAATTGGCTATTGCCGGTCGCTGCCCCTATTTAAGCCTGCCTCTTCCTAGTAACCTCGCCGAATCTTTAGTGCCCTTTGCCTATAGAGAAAGCGTTCCTGTATATCTACTCTGAAGAGAGGGCTTTCGGCATGCATACCTATATAGATATTATGTGGCGATGCGACCTTAGAAGATCGCATTTCTCCGCCACTAGATGTTCTGCAGCAGCTGAGTTCCAAGGTCTGGGTTACCTGGCTGTCAGTGAGGAAGGTCAACAGTTTGGAAAGGGTAACCAGGAGTTAATTACCCAGGTGGTAATTAGGAGAGTTGCTCAGCAGCTTGTCCAACTCAGAGGCCTGTTAAATAGTCTGGTCTTCAGTGTACCAAGGGGGAGCGTGGCTCACAGTCAGCGGAGGACGTGTGCAGGTCCTGCCTAGGAGAGTATCCTGGGTGCTTTCCCCCCAGGCTTGAGAGAAGCCAGACCCAAGGGCTATCCTGTACAGTGTGAGCACATGTTTGTGGGGCTGGGTAGTAGACCCAGACCACTGTTAGAGAGGGACTCTCTGTATGTTTAGTTAGTGGCTGGACGGCCTAGGATTTATTTTGCTTGCTGTATATGTTTTGCTGTGTTGAAGAATAAAGCTGGCGAGACCAGACTTCAAGAGAATCCCTGGTCGATTTGCTGTTCCTTTACCAAAGCGGCGATCCCAGAGCGAGATTTCCCCAGGCCCGGCCAAGATGGGCTGAACATGAGTGAAACGTACTATATATTATAATAAAATATATATATATATATATAATACATACAGAATCCTGCATATATAATATATCATATACAGATCACCCTCTCCTAAGCAAAATCACCCTCTCTGCAAATTGCTGAATAGATAAAAATGAAGCAAGATGATCATGAATAATATCAATCCGGTAATGGCATAGGCGTGATACAGACAGGAGAACCCCCTTTCAAAATTGGAACCTCTATTACTGTACATGACTGCTCATGCTTCTCTTTCTTTGCCTTTTTCTCTGAGAAGCAGCCCCAGGCCTGTCATGCTCAGGGACACACCATGCCCAGGGGCCACTGGAGGTTTTCCCTGCTCCACTGTGGGCCTGTCCAAGTCTTATTATAGCACTAGATAGCAACCATCACAATGCTAACAATACAAAACATGGTTTCCCTAGTCCATGGGAGTGGATATCACTGACATCTTTATGCAGCAATAGGGTTGGATTAGGCTCGGAATGGCCCACATGAGAGTATGGTAAAACCTTCATTGAGTCCCTGAACATGGTGAGCCCTTAGGCATTGCAGGTCAGGGGCTGTTATTTATGGAGAAAGGCAAAGAAAGAGTGGCAGACAGAGTCATGTTTAGTCATGTACTGTATAGTAGCTGTAGAATGAGCCACAAGAAGCAGCTTCACTGGTGGATGCCAAAAAGCTACTTAACTAGTGGGCCCCAAGATTCATCTCCACTGGTGGGTCCCAGGAATCAACTCCACTGGTGGGCCCCTGGAATCAAATTCAATGATGGGCCCCCAAGAGTAAACTTGAATGGTAGACCTCAAGAATTAACAACACTGGTAGGTCCCAAAAATCAACCCACTGGTAGGCTCCAATAATCTACCCCAGTGCTAAGTATCAACTTCACTGGTGGACTCCTAGAATCAACTTCACTGGTGGGCCCCAAGTATCAACTTCCCTAGTGGACCCCAAGAATCAAACCCACTGGTGGACCCCCCAAAGAATCAATCCCACTGGTGGGCCCCAAGTATCAACTCCACTGGTGGACCCCAAGAACAAACTCTACTGATGAGCCTCAGGAATCAACGCCAAGGGGGACCCAGAATAAACCCACGGGGTGGCTCCAAAAATCAGCTCTACGGGTGAGAACAACCCCACTGGGGGCCCCTAAAATAAACTTCACTGGTAGGGCCTCAGAACAACTCCACGGGGGAAACCCTAAGAACAACTACACGGTGGACCCCCCAAGAATCAACCCCACGGGGGGGCCCCCAAGTAAAACTCACTTGTGGGCCCTAAAAAACAACCCACGGGGGCCCCCCCCAAAGAATCAATCCACTGGGGGGCCCCAAGAAATAAACTCCACGGGTGGACCCCCCCCAAGAATAAACCCCCTCAAGCCGGCTAGGGCATAAAGGGTACCACCACGTGCCTGGGCCCCAAATTGTGAAACAATTGTTTCCAAATCGGGGCCCCCAGGGCCCCCGTAACAGAACTAGGCAGGGGTCAATGAATTTTCTTCATTGTCTGCTCCCTCTTTTTGGGGCCGCACGCCAATACTAAAGGCTTGGCGGCCGAGAAGTTTCCCCGGAGGACTCCCACACTGGCGGCATTATATGCTGGGCCTGAAGTAGGTAAGGAAAGTAAATTTTATTATTGAACCTGCCTTACTGAGGGGGGCCCATATATACCTGCCTGACTGAGGGGACAAATACCTGCCTAAGGCCTTTTAAAAATACCTGCCTGAGACATATATACCAGACTGAGGGGGCTTAGCTATATACCTGCCTGAGGGGGCCTATCTATATACCTGTCTGTGGGGGTCCCATATATATATACCTGCCTGAGGGGGCCCATATATATATATACCTGCCTTACTGAGGTGCAGGGCCACCATTAGGAAATTTTCCCGGCCCCCAATACACCAAAGTGTCCTGCCCTCCACCCCAATTTTTATTTATGTGGAAACTTCAAATTGAAAAAATGACCATTGGGTGACAAGAATGAATTAGCGTTTAAACCCAATTTTTTTTCATTAAAAGTGTAGAAGGCTCCTGAATCTATGAACCCGTCCCCGGGGGGCAAAAATCAGGCAAAGAAACAATTCTGGCTCGGGGAAAACCCCTTTTAAAAATGTTCTACCTTTCCAGCAGAATGGGCCGATTTCCCATAGGAAGATATAAATCTAATTTCATACGTTCTTTTGCACCCCACTGTGAAATTATAAAAGCACATTAAACACTCTTTATAAATCTGGTATTAACGGAATTCAACTGATCCACAAAATAAAGGGCTGCACCAGAACTCTGGCGTTCATACATGTCGCCCTTAATCTTTATTTTGTGGGTCAGTAGAATTCTGTCGATATCAGATTTATAACCAATTTATTTATGACCAATAACCTCTTCTGTCAGCTAAACTGTGTCAGGGATAGGTTTTTATGGAGTAAGGGTTTTTATTTGTATCCTTTTCTATTTTAGGGTGTATATGACTTCCATTTTAATTTCAATTTTATAGCAAAAGTGAGGTGACTGACACAAAGACACAATTCCAACATTTTTTAAGGCGGTAACATTTAAAAATAATGTCGTCTTAATTTTTTGTTTTCCTGTCTCACCTGGGTATTTGTACAAGTGATCACTAGTACAATATACTACGGAACCTGTGTACTGCAGTGTATTGTCATTTAAGCGATCCAAACCAACATTCTCAAAACTTTTTGTAAAAGTTTACAAGATTTTTTGCAGCAGCAAACCAGACAGGAAAAAAAAGAGTTAAAACAGCATACAGTGCCCCCCTCACATGACTAAAGTGTAAGAAGTGAATGGTGTGTTCCCCTCACCTGCTCCTGGGATATGGATGGCAGGGACAGCCTCCGGGACATCTTGCCTGTAGCGTAGTTATCATCTCTTCCAGGGAAAACCAAAAAGCTCCCTGTTCACCCCAACGCCCGGACTAGGGACCCCGCAGGAAATTGGTCGTCTCCTTTTTTTTTTCCTTTCACCCAAGCCGCCATGATGACTTCTCCCCCGGGCCCAACCTCCTGCAGAATTTTTCCACCCCTCCCCTCTTAGAATC